>JAJOOO010003845.1:0-13946 GCA_029582685.1 Solanum piurae
TTATTATTCACATATAATACAAGTTTTATTGATCGATAATACATTTATCACACATTTTAATACACTTATAATACAATGTGTCAATTTCTTACCAAATAGGCATAATATATTTTTAAAAATAATTATAATACATATATGTTGCATACTTAATTCACTTTTAATACATATTGCAGATTTAATATAGTATTGCTATAAATGATAATAAATAAAAAGTATCGCTAAAATCAGTAATTATTTATTAAAAGGCACTCATCCAAGTAATTTTTCCTTTTTTAAATGAGAAATTTTCGCATATAGCCATTCAAAAATAGTCTAATTACTCTCCATAGCTATAGTTTGATAATTACAATTCGCAACTACATGTTATAGGGAGGAGAGAGGCGAGCGAGATTGGGAGAGAGAGAATAGAGGCGAGTGAGAGAGGGCAGAGAGTGGGAGAGAGGTGAATTGTATACGTATATCGGTTAGATAATTATATATTATACATATGTATTGGTATATATGGCAAGCAAGATTGGGAGAGGGAGAAGAGAGGCGAGCAAGATTGGAAGAGGGAGGAGAGAGGCGAGCGAGATTGGAAGAGGGAGGAGAGAGGCGAGCGAGATTGGGATAGGGAGGAGAGAGGCGAGCAAGAGAGGGCAGAGAGTGGGAGAGAGGTGAATTGTATATGTATATCGGTTAGATAACTGTATATTATACATATGCATTTGTATATATGGCAAGCGAGATTAGGAGAGGGAGGAGAGAGGCGAGCGAGATTGGGAGAGAGAGGCGAGCGAGATTGGGAGAGAGAGGCGAGCGAGATTGGGAGAGGGAGGAGAGAGGTGAGAGAGAGAGAGGGCAATAATTTGTATAATTCACATCTCATTGTATAATTTGCGGCTACGTTTGTATAATTCGCGTGTTTTTGTATAATTCGTGTGTTTTTGTATAATTGAGTAATATAAAGTCTGAAATTATACAAATATGATAAAACTTGAAATAACAAATTGATACTAACATAAACATATGAACTTTAAACAGTTATACAAAATATATTATACAAATTACTTTATATAAATTAATTATACAAAATTCAAAAACTACACGTTTATACAAACTTTAATAGGTTATACACAAAAAGATTGAATGTTTATGGTGACAAAACTGAAAAACCAAAGGAAATCATCGCCATGTACAAATATAAACCATTGTATACAAAATATATATCAAAAGAACAATTGCTAGTTGCGAATTATACAACTGTGGCTAATTATACAACTCGAAGTCAGCCCACGTAATTAATAGTTAATGTTAGTCGTGAGAGGTAATTATAGCAAACTATAGCTATGGTGAGTAATTAAGTAGTATAAGTTTGCTTAACCGCGTAATTTTCCCTTTTTAAAATTAATGTGGGGCGGAGTGGGTTGTGGGTATATTGATTTATGAGGGTTTAAACTTAATTTTAATTTTTTTACATGTTATAAGAGTGATAGAACACTATTAATTAAGATAAATTTTTTAAACCTACTAAAATATTCAAGATAGTAAATAGAAATGGTTCAATAAAAAATAATTCAATCTATTTTTATGAATTTTATTTTTAGTATCAAACTTAACTAGAAAAAGAAAATATTAAAAATTTATGTGGGGTAGGTTCATGCGGAGCGGGTCTATGTGGGGCGGGGCGGATTAAAAATTATACTGGTTAAACTCAACCGGCCCCGCCCCCACCCCCACCCCGCACCGCTCCATTGGCATCCCTACTTATCCAATGTTCGATGCTTATTTATGATTTGTATTAGAAAGCGCTTCATGGTTGGCCCCTTCAATTGTCGGAGTATCGAAAATGGTAGCAGATATATTAGCAGTATACGAAAGGAAAACGAAGGAACCGCACATGATATGCAACCAGCCCTATGTTTTTTATGCATCTCATTTACTTGTAAAAATTGCCCTTAAAAGAGATGCTATGGAACTGGATCATCTAGTTTCAGTTTCCCTGTTTTGTATGGTTAAACCTTCTTAATTAATTAAATAAAACACCTTCCGTTTTTAAGAAGAAAAAAAAGTATTTTGCACTTAAAGCGACTATATGTATTCTTATTATTCGAACTAAATATCTCTGATTAAAATTAAAGTCAGTGAAGAGTCATCATGTACAAGGAGGAGTCAACTGATACTCTTTCACTGAAAAATTGCATTTATCTTAAATTTATATTTATGTATATACATTATATATATTGAATCCTCTTACATTCTTCATGTGACTATTCTATTATATTTTGACTGCTCTTAATAAAAATTATGATACCATTACTAATTAAGAAGAAATAACATAGTACAAATTAAACTAAGGACATAACTATATATCGGCTAGAATTAATGCGAAGACAATCATTATTTGGAACTAAACTTACCCACATTGAGCATTTACATCAATTTATATTTGTTTTATCAAGGTAAATGCTAAATTAAGGTGAAAATTATTTGATTAATAATATGATTAACTGAAAAGTGTATGCAAATGACACATTTCAAAGTAGTTATTGATTTAATCAAAACATTGACTATGTTATTAATTTATAGAGTGTGATAAACTTTTAGGTTCGAGTTATATACATGGACTATGTCACTATTTTTTTACACTATCAATATAACTTAATTTGATATAACAAAACTTAGTAGTTATTTTAGCTTAACTACCAATTTATGCTATTAAGTAGAGAGTTACTTGATAAGTAATTAAGTGTTAAATTTGATATGACAATAAATATATCGAAAAAATAAATAAATAAATATATATAGCACTAAAATAGCAATGGAAACCCAACTGAAGATTTGCTCCCCGGTATATATACACCACTTGAGCTTGTTAATCATTCAACTACAACTTAATTAATTGAGAAATTATAACATGCATGAGTAGTTATAAGAAAATTAGCAAACCCATATTTATTAAAGCTCAATTATTTATTCAAATATGGACCCAGTTATCCATCTAACTTGCAAAAATTAACAAGTTAAGAGAAAGCAAAAGCAATTAATTTCCTCTTTATTATTGATAATCTTATCTAATTAGGCATCTTCTTCTTTTTTTGATTTCCGATTCTTGTAACTTGGCCCAACTAATTTGAATTTGTGTCGGGGTAAAGGCTAGTGTAAAAATAATATTTTTTTTAAAAAAAAGAGGTAAATCTAGTGTATCGAATGCAGGCCCTGAAAATCCAGTTATAACTTTGTGCATACTATATATTTATCTTGAAAAATCTACTAAATATATAATAAATATTTGTTGGGAACCCTTTAGTCCCACCATACAACTTGCTTATGCTTTGTCGTTATTTTTATAAGGGTTCGAGTGAGGATTCAATTCCTCTTTGGCACTTCTAATAATATATTTTTTTAATTAAAAATTACACAAAACTTATAAACCTTAAATTCATTTCAAATTTTAGATCTCCTTCGGCTTAAAATATAAATGCACTTTATCAAAAACAATTTCATATTCAAATCAATTTTCGACGCTGACCATCTTCTTTTCTTTGTTTTAGAATAACAAGAAGAAAATGAGATAAAAAAGGACAAAAAAAAAACAGTACTATATTTCTTTTGACCCCGGGAAGAGGCCAGCAAAAATGTGTTGTTCTAAATCGTTTATATACTTTTTTTAAGTCTTAATATATATGATTCAATTGAAATTTTGATATTCAAATTTCTATATTCGTAAATTACAATAATTAATTGATACCAGAAAATATTTAAAAGGTATGTAAAGAAATTTCGATTAAAAAAATTAATTAACTTTCAAAATTTCAATTGTGCCACATAAATTGAGACAGACAGAGTATCAACTTTATTTTTTAATTTGGTACGCTTGTAAACGAACATTGTTTCTATATTTTATAACTATCTCATTTTAACATCCTACCTAACATAGTTAAAATCATAAAAGAATATTTTGATATATTATTATATACGATCCAAATGTCTTTCCTAAGACACCTAAATAGAACCATAAAAGTAATAAAGTCACATTACTGGCATCCAAGAAATACATCCTAATTCATTAAATATTTGGTTTGCTAGTTGATAGAGTAATATAAATGCATTCCACATCCACTTGGCTACTAAATAATACTATTACTTACTATTCTTTTTCTTCTCCTCTTCTGTTGTCATCAATCCATCACCAAAATTGACTTTTTCCCCACCACCTTCTTCTCTTTATCTGGACATGTTCAAACTATTGTCTTACATACCAACAAGAGTCTCTGCGGAGTCGTAAATACTCTTTCATCATTAACTAAAGGTTTTAGGTTCAAATTTCTCTGAATACAGAATCGTTTTTATTAGAGTGTGTTTCACCTCCATTATGAAACTTTCTAAAGCGAATTTGGATTTAATCGAGATCCAATACGAATACTAAACGAATAAGAAATAATAATAATAATAAAAAGAACTATTGTCTTACATGACTACATAACATGACATAAACCGCCGGACAACCTAATTAATTTAAACCCTAAAACTCCTACGTAAAAAAAAAAAAAAAAAAAAAAACTAACCAATTATATACAACTTATAAGAAATAATTAAATTATTTAACTTTTTTTCTCTTTGTATTATATTATATCTACTTTAAAAATATACCATTGACTTGCTCCCTCTTTAAATATTCTTGTAACACCTCCTTATATTTTCTCAAATTTGTCATTTGTAAAATGCGTTTTTCCTCCTTTTCAACATCAACAAAATTTGCATCCCTTTATTCTTTTGACTCTCAAATGGATCAACCGGAAAACACCGCCGGAAAATCACCAAGAAGAGAGCTCCAACTCCAAGGACCACGTCCGGCCCCACTTAAAGTGCGTAAAGATTCTCATAAAATAAGAAAACCACCAGTGCCACCATCACAACAACATCACCATCACCACCAACAACAATCTCTAGCTCCGCCACGACCACCGGTCATAATATATACCGTGTCTCCCAAGGTAATCCATGCAAACCCTAGCGAGTTCATGACGTTAGTACAAAGACTAACCGGATCAAATCATCATTCCGCCACGTGTTCTAGCACGGAAACTGCCACGTCATCATTCTACCCGTCTCAAGAAAATATGAATACCACCGGGGCGATATCTCCAGCAGCTAGGTTTGCGTCGATAGAGAAAACAAGGGTACCAGAAGGGAAAAAATTACAAAAAAATTCTGAAAATATTGAAAATTATAATTATATGATACATGAAGGTATAGAAATAGGTACAGAAATTGAACGTGGTGGATTTTTTCCTGGAATATTATCACCAAATCCATCTTCACTTCCACCTATACCACCAAATTTTTTTTCACCACCATCAAATGATCCTAATCCATTAGGGTTTTTTTATGACTTAAGTCCCGTGTTACATAACAACAACAACAAGAATTATTTTGAATTACCAAATTTCTTACCTAGCCCTTCGAATAATAATTTCATTTCTCCACGATTGTTTTTATCTCCCGGTACTCCATCTTTTGATCTTTTCAATAACTTATTCGACGTTTGATATATATATATATACTTGATTAGTCACTCCATTTGAGCTTCGAAGTTCTTCAATGACGAAAATGGGATGGAAGGGGCAGAAATGGAATTTATGATATTTTGTAAAGGTGGTCAAACAGCAGCTAGGACACAAGGAGAAAAGTCAAATATCAACTAGGGTGTTTCTCACAAGTGGAGGTTCTTTATTTTTCTTTTTTACTATTTTGCCCCTTTGTATTTGAAATTATTGACTATTTTTATTATAAGCATTTTTGGGTGAAAGATAAATAGGTTTTGATTTTTGTATCTATGCTTTGATATCATCATATTTTTTTAATTTTGCCACACATTTTGGCTTGTAATTTCCAGCATATATAACATTTTCACTAATTATTTATTACAAATTCTGTATTCTTTTCTCTCTCTTTTAAGTGACAGCTCAAAGCTATAAATGAGGTTTGATACTTGTGGACCTGTAAGAGTTGGCTGCATCTACTTGACATTTTAATGGGACCCTTGAATTAAAAGTTTATCTTTGTATAATACTACACAAATGTTGTTTGATAATGACTTGATAGGACTTTTAGTACATACTCCCCAAGTTATTAGTTGATATCTCATTGAATGAGTGAAAATACGGTTGTTACATCTTTTCTTTCAACAGTTTCAATGATTCATTATACAAGAAGTTAGAAAAAAGACATGATAAAGTTCCTTATTATAAAGGAGGTTCTATGAAAATGTTTGAAGACTATAGTGTACTTGTGTGGTTTATATTAGGATAATTAAGGATATATACGATGAAGCTAGGTAAGATCTGAACAAGAATAGTGTGAGTGATTGATCAAAACACTTCGTTGTTATGATGGGGTTGTACAAGGATCAAGTCCTTAGCTCGTTTTTATTTGTCTTTGTGATGGAAGAATTGACACTGCTTTTTAAAGAAATTGTGTCATGGTGTATGTTGTTTGTTGATAACATAGAATTCTTGATCGACAAGATGCACTAGTGAAGTTAACAACAAGGTGAAAGTTTGGAGATAAACCCTATAGAATCTAAAGATTTTACATTAAGTAGGACGAAAACAGAGTACCTCGAATGCAAATTCAATGATGTGATATATGAAATGGAGGTAGAAGTGAAGATCAATCGCTTCAAGTATCTTAGGTTTATAATTCAAAAAATTAAAATGAGTATATTATTAATCATGATGTGGCACATCATATTGGAGCGGGAATAGAGTGGTGGAATTTGACCTTTATTGTTGTATGGGCAGAGTGTTGGAATGCACATGTTCATAAGATAAAGGTAGCAAATATGAGGACGCTCGATCAAATGGATGTATGGGCATATTAGAAATAAATTATAAAGGACAAGGTAGGAGTGACTTATTTGGGGGACAAGATGAGAGAAGAAAGGTTGAGATGGTTTGGGCATGTGTAAAGGAGATATATGGATGCATCAGTAAAGATGTGTGAGAGGTTATCGAACAAGAACTAGAGGAGGTGATTATACAAGGGATATGATGCATCTTTAGCTTATTGAGGACCTAACCCTACATAGGATCGAAGTTATGGAGACCTAGAATTATGATAGAATGTTAGTAGGTAGTTGAGTGTTGTCGTACTTTTATGTGAAAGAAATATATAGGAGGCTAGTCTCCTCTTTTCATCTTCTCCTTATTTATTAGTGTTAGGATAGTTGTAATATAAAGGGAAAGTTCCCACATTGGTGGGAGAAGTCATCTTTTAGGAGTAAGTCTACTTATATATGTTCAGATAGGGAGCAACAAAAGTTTTGTCTTTTCATAAAAGGAGCAACGTAAGGTTGTGATTGTTCAGAAAATGAGTGTCTCTTTCATGAAAAGTCATTATTACATGAAAGAACATGACTATTATGAAAAGTTATCTTTGTTCATGAAAGAACATGACTATTATGAAAAGTCATCTCTTAAGTTCTATAAATACGACACATTCTTAGAAGTAGCGGATTCAATTGCATATATATTTCAAGTTTTGTTATATATTGGTAGAGAATTGTTTGTCATCCTTAAAAGTATATATATGCAATAACTCTTGAAAGATAGTGATCTTTCACGCCTCAAAGCTTTTAATTTCTCTATTATTTTTCTTCTAACAATTAGTATTATTTAGTATTCGTGTAGTAACTTATTCTTCATTTTTAGTACTGCTTGTTGCTTCATTTTTTTCGTCTATCTTGTTATTTTGTTGTCATTTTTTTTTTCAACCTCACTTTGGTTACATTTCTTGTGAGCTGAGGGGCTACTTTTTTCTGTCTGACACATTTATGAGAATACATTGAGTATGATATTATTGGTGTTGAGTAAATTTATTTTATCCCTTTAGTATAGTGTAGGAAAAAAGAAATATCCCCTTACATTATAGTGAATATGTTACTATTAATTATCGTTGTTGAGTAAAGTTTATTTTATCCCCTAAATTACCTATTGAATAAGAAAAGAATCGCTCAACCAACAAAATGGCTTGTTCTGAAGGAAAATTTTAGAACTACAACAGTTTAATAATTAAGTTCAATTTTTTTCATTCAAAGGGAATCATCTTAAACAGAAAAAGAAACATTCCCATGGGAGTAATTAAGCTGTACTTTTAGGGGTCGTTTGGTTAGGAACAAGTTATCCTAGAATAACTAATTCTAGGAGAAGTTATTTCGAGATAAGTTATTCCACCATGTATATGGAATAATTTATTCCATCACTACGGCAAAAATTGTAGTATAACTAATCTATTGACTACCTAATACCTCCAACCAAACATGGGATAAAATATTTATTCCTTTAATTATGAAATTATTATACCTTATACCTCACACCAAACTATATGGATGGTGCCAAGAAGAAAAAGAGGATATTTACTATATGCATTGCTCTTCCTAATTAACATAGAATAAGTTAAGTTGGGTTCTTTTTTCGTTGTAAAAAGCTAAATAGTAACTTTAATGCAATTCTATAAAAGTTAGTTGAGTGACCAATCATAAAATTAACACTAAATAATACTCTCTCCATTTCAAAATAAGTGAATTGTTCAAAGTTCAAGAGAGATATTGATTTTTTTTTCATTTTTGACCCTCATTTACATTTTCTAGGTTATAATTCAAGAGAGTAAATTGTTCATATTTATGATTTTACTTTGAATAATTTATATTTTTAATAATAGTTTGAGAATAACTAAAAGAACTTCTTAATAGATGTGCATTACGGGTTTTCCTTGTCATAAAATTAAAAAAATAAAAAAATAGATGTGCATTACCTTAATAATTTACCATTTGGGATGGCCCACACTACAAAAAAATGGTGAATTACATGGGAATTTTCCTGGGGATTAGAATGAAAATTTGCAGGAAAATAAGTTTCCTACAGATTTTCATACTAATTCAAGTAAAATCCCTATGTAATTCACAGTTTTCCTGTAGTGCCAGTGGTTTGGGCTTGAGACTTTCATGTTGGAGGTCTCAAGTTCGAAACCCCTTGCCAGCGAAAGCAAGGGGTTTGCCTTCTGGGTCGAGCTCGTCGTATCGGGCTTGCCTAGTGCGGGTTATCTCTCCTATGTGGTTTGCGAGCTATTGCATAGGAGCGAGGGTTTTACCCTGTGCGCACCCAAAGAGTAGCGACTATGGGTTTCCCTTGTCATAAAAAAAAATAGATGTGCATTACCTTAATAGTAATTGCTAAGCCATCAATTACTTCTCAAACTTCATAAATTCCTTCACCTAATAGTGGTTGTTAGGATAGTTTATTGTACAAGAACTTAAAAAATTGTACTACTAAAGAACGTTTTTTAAATAGTTGTACTTCTTAGCTAAATAATTACTGATCCGCAGACACGTAAAATATAGTAATACTTTTAGGGTTGATAATTAACAAATTGAACTTTAATTTCAAAGTAAGAGATAAAATCTTCACAATGAGTTGATTAAAAGGAGATCTCTTACTGTGAAGTTGAAGTATACAACACGTTAACTATCAACACTTTCTATTTTCTGTTTTTTTTTCTTTCTATTCTAAGTTTGATATCCGCATTGAAGTCTCAATAATTTGGATTCGCGCCGCGTAGAGCCTCATTCGAGAGGAAAACGCTCCCTATTAATGATTTTTTTTCATACACAAGACTTGAATTTGAAACACCTGATTAAGAGAGAAGCGTTGCACCACATCCTAGGTGGTTAAATGTGGAGCTATTTATATAGTGCAATAATTAAGTCAAATAAATCCCAATATATATCTTTGTTTTGACTTCTCTATACGTGTTTAATTTGTTGCCTTGTATTTTAATTTATCCATTAAATGATAGACTAGGTTCAATATCACGTTTTTATTAGAAAACGAAATATGAATCGTTAGTCAAAAATATCATTAGGGGATGTTCTCAAAAAAGAAAAATAAGAGGAGGGAATTGACTTAAATGTAGATTAAATTAAAAATATTGACACCAAAGCTATATATCTACTTGCAGAGCATGATTAGGGCTGACAAACTGACTAATGTTTTTTATTAAAAAAATAATTATATTCATTAAATATGAATTGGATAATCGGCTCTGTAAAAATTAATCAAATATGTATATTATCCCCTATTATCCACTAAAATGGATATTTAGATGAATATCCATATTATCAATATTCATTTATCTGTTTGCTATTTTAAATGAATTCTTTTCTTTTTTTTGGAGATTACGTTTTATTAGTCTTAATTATTATTATTTTATCTTATTTTAATTTTTCTGAGAGTTTAATCATATTTTTGCTTTTCAATTGTGTTTTCACCTGACTAATATTCCTTAAGTCATTGATGATATAAATATTCATATTATTTGTTAATTAACCCATTTTTTTATCCGTATGAAATATGGGAGTTCAACTATTTTATTTGTTTTTGATTAACTAATTTCTGATCAATGTTCCAGTCCTAAACATGATTGATGAGTTGGGAAAAGGTTAAGTTAATCAATTAAATAAATTGATACGAAATGTAACACTCTACCTAATACACGTTTACGTGTTCTAAATCATATGTTATTGGGGTTTAATTATAGTTTTAGATTAACAGTTAATCTGAATCATTTAAAGTCATTTGGTGGGGATGTTATTAGTTTAGAATGGATTTAGATATGGATGAAGAGAAATTTAGTGGGTAAGAAAGAAAGTTTGAGATCTTGAGGTATTTCACAAGATTTGTGTGTGTAAGGATGGGAAGTGAGAGATCAATACTTGTTATTAGAGCTAACTCTTTTTTTTTATATATATATATATATATTTTATAACATTGTTTTATATTTCAAGTTTCTTTATGAATTATTTATTACGAGTGAAGTATTGATTGGCGTGAATTACTATTTTCTTTCCTGAACTATTGATTGTCTTAAAAACACCATCTACTTTACTGGATTTAGCTCCCCTCCATTACCCTTTTCCTCTATTTCATCAAGTACACATCTGGATGAGAGACATGTGTACTATTTAATTGCTAAAGGTCAAGATTATATTGCATTAACTAGTATCATAACCATAGTTAAGTGAATAAGTTTTGGAAAAAATTCTCTCCAAATTTAGTAAGAATAGTTAATTCTTCTCAATTTTTCGTATCCATATATATTAATATCATTAATTTTATTTTATATTTTTATATTTAAATATTAAAATTATGGAACATGAACTTAGCAACGTTTAATTTGTTTAGCCTAACAGTAGTCTTACAAAAAAAATTGCCTTTAAATTGATATTTTCTTTTTTAAAAAGATTTTTTTTTTATACTTTCACATTTGTAATTCTAATGCATTTTTTACTTCCCATTTTTATTATATGATTTCTATCATCAATGATAATACTTCCTTTTATTTTTTAAATTTCTCAACCTAATATTTCAAGAATAAATTTTCTAGCATAGGAAGCAATTAAATAATGTACAATATTAATATTTGAATATAGAAATAAAAAATAAAATTAAACGGTTCTAAGATTTGTAGGAATATAATTTTTCTTACCAAAGTTAAGAAATTATTTGTTCAAAACTTATTCCTTAACTATGGTTATGATACTAGTTAATGCAACATAATCTTGACCTTTAACAATTAAATAGAACACATGTCTCTCATCTAGATGTGTACTTGACGAAATGGAGGGGAGCCAAATCCTACTTTACTAACTAAACTTAAATTCACCCTTAATCTTGCTACATAAATGAGTGTTTTAAAGTTATCAATAATTCAGAGATAAAACTAATAATTTACATTAAATCCAAAAGTGTTTTCAATACTTGTATCTTTTATTTTCTATACTTGACTTTTCAAATGTGTGAACAACATTGTAACATATATTAAAAAAATGTTTGGTATGTTCATCTCCCCAGATCTATCTAGTCGAAAATTAAAGGAAAAGGACAAAGGGAAGAAACAAGTCAACATAATTTAGCATATCAAAGGATATGTAATCTAACAATAGTGGATATAAAATACTACTTATTACTTGGCTCTGTTGGGAAGAAATAATAAAAGAAGAAGAAAATATATAGATAAAAAATCTGGGTGTGTTTGGTGCAGGAAAACTATTTTTTCATATTTGATTGGTTATAATATTTTTCATTGTCTCCTCCCTGCTCCCTTTGAACCTCCTACTCTCCACCCATCCTATTCTTAATTTAAATTACACATAAATATTTTTTGGACAGTATTTAGTGTTTTATTTACTTTTTAAATATTAAAAAATAAGTAAAAATATTTTTTTTATGGAATATATTTTTCTTCGTACCAAACACATTCTTTACTATACTAAATATTGAGCCTTGAATATTGATTGAACTTCTTTTTTAGTGAGTCTTAAATGGTGCGAATTTAAATTAATCAAAAGCTTAAAAAAATGCATATCAGATATTGAATGAGAAATTAAAATAATATTGAGGCATGCACTTGGTTGTGCCTGTAGTTTTTTTTTTGTTTGTTTTTTTCTCCTATATTCGATGGATTTATCTTTGAATCTTTTTTGGATCAGATGAAGCTTATAATCGAAGGAAAAAAAGTATAACTCATCAAAATTTCATGGGGGCTAATTATATTTTATTTCGGAAGATTTTTCAATACAAAAATTTCAGATTTTTTATTGCTCTTGAGTACATTCATTGAATGTTTGATATATTACTTAATGGGAGAAATGTATTCGAAAGGAAATATAAATTTATTTGAGAAGGAATTTTTATATTTAAATAATAAAAAAATTTAGAAATTATGATCTCGTTAAATGTGTATTTATGTCACTTTTTCAAACAAAAAAATGTAAGTGTGACAAAGTAAGAGGTAGAAGTAAAGTAAAAGTCACCAATATCCTGCCACTTCTTTTTCCATTGAATTTTGCGTATTGTAAAAGTCTGTTTTCGAAAACAGTGTTTTCAAATTAAAATTTTTTAATTAAAAATTAAAAAAGTTTTAACCATTTCATCATAATTCACATTGTCAATCTTCTCCTAGTCTTTTCTACTCTATCAACTCCCAAATAAATTCTAAACAAAAACACCTTTGTGCCCAAATTAATTGTTTTTATTAGTTGACAATACATTTTAACCCACTTATTTAAATACATTATAATTCAAATCTTATTGAGAAAATGGTCTAAAACTCCCTCAATCTATATTCGAAATCTCAACTACACACTCCAACTTTATGGGTGTCCTATTACCCCTTTAAACTATTTTAAAGTTAAATTATTTGCTCTCTAATGCTGATATGACAAATAAAGTTTAGTTCACTTTCTCAAAGAGAGTGAGAGACAATTTTTTTTATTAAAACTTTAACTTTAAAAGAAGGGAAAAGGGTCAAAAATGCCCTTAAACTATGTGAAAGGAACAAAAATGCCCTCCGTTTATAGTTTGGCTCAAAAATGCCCTTGTCGTCAATACTTTGGTTCAAAAATGCCCATGCAGTCAATACTTTGGTCCAGAAATGCCCCTATAATTACTAAATGGGTCAAAAATGTCCTTTTCCGAATAAGTATATTATTTTTTCTTTTTAAACACATTTTCTTCTTAATTAAATTATTATATAAGAACCATGTTCTTGTTTTCTTTCTTTTAAAATCACTTTAAAAAATAAAAATGTAGGAAATATTTTTTTTCTTGTTAATCTCATCTTATCAATTAAAATAGAATAACTTCATGAACCCTTTCGACAGATAATAATATATATAAGATCATAGTATATCCATCATTAATTTATATTTATATAACGATAAAATATAATTATAATAAAATAAGAAATATTTTCATTTTTAATTTTTTCTTGAATTGAAGTAAGATAAACATTTGCTAATTTAAAAAATATTATTAGAAATAGAATATGTTGAAAAGAAAATAAATAATATATTTATTTGAAAAAATGAACATTTTTTACCCAAAATAACAATAAGGGCATTTTTG
>JAJOOO010003846.1:0-44632 GCA_029582685.1 Solanum piurae
ACCATGAATTTTTCCTTCAGGGTCTTTTTGTATTAGTTTATTCTAAAACTTTGTATAAAAATTTCTCTGTAAGCATGTAAATCCTTCAGAGGTATTATCAACCTCTATAGACCATTTCAGAATCCACGGGATCGAGAATTCTATAAAAAAAAATACATCAAGGAATTACCTTCAAAGAATATATTATCTTGTGCTAAATCTATAAGTTTAGGGAAAATGTCCACCCATTCAGAATATAATCTTTTGTACGATTCTGGTAAAAAATTTACCGAGGGACCGTATAAAGTCCACCATTTACAAAATCAATTTGGAATAGGTTGGTCGAAAACATGAGAGCATATTTTTATGAACCAGGAATGCTTTCTATTAGCATTTTCATATAGTAAAGCTTTATTAAAGCTATCCACATAATCTCAGTAATTATATTTTACTGCTATCTTTTGTTCTGGATGGGTATAATCTCTTTCTTTTAAGGGGCTCATTCCCCATTCTTCTGGAGCCATAACTCTTTTAATAATGATTTTTGAAAAGTTATAAAATCTTCTTGTATTGGCTGGGTAAAAGTGCTGGAATTCACCAGACCTTGTTGCTGAGAGTATCATCTCATAATGCATCATGTATTTATAAGCAGGTGTAGTATATGAAACTGAATCCAGATACCTAGACATTAATTGTCATGGGTCATTTTTCCATCGCAAGTCACTATGTTCTAGAAGAAGTATGACTTCTTTTTTATCATTTTGATCGAATATTTCTGTGCTATCTTCATCTGTGAGAACTGTGGAATAGGATGGAGGAATATTATCCTTTCCTTGCTTGGATTACATAAAATCCAAGAATTCCTTGTACATTGGATGATCTGTATTAAGACCACTTATAAAAGCAATATTTGTTGCTACCAATCTTTGGTTTCTCATTTGAGAGAGGATATTATCTCGTCTCGTTCCTGTTCTTCCTCTTCTCCTCCTTGAGGGTGGAGGCCATGAAGGTCTCATCCTGAAAGAAAAACAAATATTAGTCTAATTATTCTCTCGTAAGGAAATTATACAAACTATTATCTGAACCTTTTTTATAATGGATATCTAAATCAAATGGTGCTAATAAAGCTTGCCATCTTGCAAATATTGTTTAGAAACATCATGCTTACAAACTTTATTAAACATAAATTTAGTTGCTTGGCAATCATTTTTTATCAAAAACTTCTGTTTGTAAAGATCACCTTGGAAATTTAAAACAATTTGGATAATTGCCAAAATCTCTTTCGCTATAGTGGCATAATTTTTTTAAGCGTCGTTCAATCTGCCAGAATTGAACTGAATAATATAGTGGCGTTTATTATCTGGACAGTATTAGGTCAGGATACCACCGTATCCTATGTCCGAAGCGTATGTTTCAACCGTCTTTTCCCAATTTGTGTTGGCCAAAGTAAGACAAGGAAGGTTTTTAACCTTTGTCTTAATTCTTTTAACTGCTTCAGTATGATTATCGGACCAGGCTTTAGGATTATTTTTTAGCCTGTCAAATAAAATAGCAGTATCCTTGGCTAAATCCTTTATAAAAGGAGTAACATAGTTGAGACTTCCAAGAAATCTCTGTAACTGAGTTTTATTAGTCATAATATCGGGGAACTTGGATGCAAATTCAATACTTCTATTAATAGGACTAATATTACCCCTTACAATATTAAGACCCAAAAATCTAACATTTGTTTCAAACCAAGCCATTTTGGGGCTCGATAATACTAAACCGTTTTGGATAATAATCTTTTTAAACAGATCAAGGTGTTTAAAATGAGTTTTCACATTTTTGGAAAATACAAGAATATCATCAATATATAAACTATTATGAAATTACTGTAAGGTATGAAAATATCATTCATGATTTTTTGAAATTCAGAAGGAGTGTTTTTAAACCAAAATAACATTCCATTCATATTGACCCATAGGGACATTAAAAGTTGTTTTAAATCTATCTGACTCAGCTATCTGAATCTGCCAATAACCTGATTTTAAATCAAATTTAGAAAATATAATTGCTCAAATTTAGAAAATATAATTGCATCATAGACTTTATCCAATAAATCTTTTTTTTGGGGATAGGGTACCTAATCTATTTTAAGGCTTTATTAAGAGGTTTATAATTGATTACCAACCTGGGCGCACCTCTTTCTTGTTCAACATGTTTATTAACATAAAAAGTTGTACATGACCATGTAGATTTAGAATGCCTTATAAAGCTTTTTGGAAGCAAGGAGTCAATCTCTTTCTTGCATAATTCCAGATAATTTGATTTCATCTGGAAAGGTTTTGCTTTTGTAGGAATATTATCCTCAATAAAGTTATCCTCATATAGGAGGCTAACAACATGCTTTTTCCTACTCCAAAAAGCATTAGGATGTTCCCCACAAATATCAAGGGATAATTGATTTTTTTAAATGGCAATATTATCCTGTAATTTAAAATTTTGAAGAATATTATCAATCTCAATACTATTAATTTCTCATTTTATAAAACTTACTTGATTATTTTTTAAAATCAATTTTGAAGATAGTTCATTTATCATTCTTGTAAAAGGTTTTGTAATAAACTCTAATATAAAGGTTTTTCATTCCAAGTACCAATGATTTTTTTATTATCCCAATAAATAAGGAAAAAAATATCATTTATAAAAGGAACTCCCAAAATAATTTGGTTAGTAATATCTTTTACTAAGACAAAACTTTGAGGAATACAATTTTTTTCTTTGCATATAAAAGGTTTGGGCAATTTATATTCAATTCCCATTTTGCTACCATTTGCTGATCTGAGGCTATGGGTAGTTTTATGAAAATATCTTGTAGGAATAAGTCCTTCTTGAATGCAATTTAAATTAGCAGCACTGTCTATAAGAGCAGTAAATTATTTTTTGTAGTTATAATCTATAAGAAGAGTAATCTTAGTATAAAACTTTTGGGAAGTGAACGCTTTCAAGCTTCGTAAAAATATTTCTTTATTGTTACTAAAATTAAGGGTTTTAAGAAAATCAAGATCTTTACTACCCTCTTAATAAGAAGATGATTCCAAGCTATTACTCAACTCCATTAGACTTTCGATATTATCAAGTCTAATTTCTGTAGTGACATTCTTTTATTTCAGACGATGAATGTCTTCTTTGAGATTATTAATCTTTTGCTTCAGATCCTTGATAGTAGTAGGGGAACTTATAATTTCTTCCTTTCTAATAGGAGATTCTTGACTTCTGCCATGGTGTATGAACCTTATTTGGTAGGGATATTCTCTGTAATATGATTTTTAGAGGTGGAAGTATTACTGATTTTATCAATAATCTGAGCTCTTATTTCCTGATCTTTTACAATTTGTAAGAGCTCTATAATTTTGTCATTATCAATGACATTGATGCTCAGTTCCTTGAATTGGGAATAGATCTTTTAAAGATCATTTTCTTCCCCCTCATTTTCGCAATATAGCCCTTGTTGACAAGGCAAACAATCATCATATGAAGACATATAATCTTCCCGGTGTAGGGCATTAAGATCTTCACATGTAGAGGATTCCTCATGACTTCGGTATCCTATTTTTGATTTTCAATTCTCCTTTTCTTCTATTCTTTATAATCTTTTCCGGAAGATTTGTTCTTGGAAGAATGCTTCTTATCTTTGGAACTTGCTTTAGGGATATCTAAAGCGAATTGTTCACAAAATTCTCCTAATTGATGTCTTTCATTAAGACAGTGCCTTTTAATCTGTTGATTCAACTTGATTTCATTGCATAAAGAAAGTCCTTCTTGTACGCAAGCACTAATGAGTTTTCCATAGGTATAATCGTCATAGTTAATACTATGACTTTCTCCTCTAAGAGTTTTCCTAACTCGTTCTGCAAAAAGAGCCACTAATCCATCCTCTCTCTCTCTCTCTCTAATAATAATTATAATAATAATTACAACAACAGATTACAGGATCGGCGACCTGGCGGTAATTCGCCCAGTCAGAGATCTAGAAATTTAGCATCCTTAAGCTAGCGGTAGTCCGCCTGCATAAGAGTTGAAATACACAAGAATTTTTATATAGCTTCTCGGACTGCATGGTTTTATTTTTACCGGAGCAAAGGGTCTGTCAAGGATATAATACATACTTCTTATTGAGCCCATGTGTCTAATAGTTCTAACCGGGTATAAGGCGCCCTTTTTCTACTCCTTATCGGGCTGTGAACCACGACTGATCAGACGGAGCAAATAAGGCAAAGCCAATAAGAGTAGTGCTAGATCCGACTGTACCTCCATCTCAGAACCAAGTCGAAAACCCATAAAAAAATTCTTTTATATTTTAATAAAGCTTAGATCGTTCATGGTCTATATAGGAGAGAAGTTAGTTATTCAACATAGATATGAGATCTTTAGCCGGACATAGTCCTGGCTAGGAGGGACATAACTAAAAGGAAAACTAAATATAAAAATACCTTATACAGATGGTTGTCTCCAAAGTCCAAGATCTGAAGAACTGATCGGATATTTATTTATTGATCTGAATCAGAACAGTGCTTACAAAGGGATTGCTTTACAATGATTTACAACTGTCTATAAGAGAGAGTATATATTTTTTCCTGATGCCTCTCTTCTAAGAAAAACTGAGGCTTTTATAGAAAAAAACAAAAACATAAGGAATCTATGTACATTAAAAGGGGTCCCACTATCGGGGTCCCTAAACAGTGTATCTACTGTTAATAAATAGTGTTTCTACTGTTGAGTGGGCTCAGGGAAACAATGTATCTCTTGTTGAGTGGGCTCAAGCTTCTACAGTGTTATCTTCTTTGTCTTTTCTTTGCCATGTCTTTTATCCATGACCTTCATTTGTTGCAGGAATTCTTCTGCATCTTGTAGTTCGGTGGTAGACAATATATTGTCTGTTCAGCCTGCTGCGACTCTTCAGCGATAATATCATTACTTGTCTCACTCCGCATTGAAGTGTCTGATTTATCAATTTGGGTTATGATTTGAAGCAATTTTTTTTTACTTCTTCTAGATAGTCGTTAATCATGCTCTCCTTATCTCCATCTTGAAAGGAGATTATTCTGGCAATATGCCTTACTGACTTATCATCAATAATTCCTTTTTGAGGAATTTTATTATATTCATTGATTTTTTTGCTAATGGTATCCAAAATCTCCTGACCAATTAATTACTTTGTTTTGGGATCTTGTTTCATCAAATTGTCTCAAAAGTTATTTTAATAGGTCCTGTATAGACAAGGAATATTTTTCACCATGAAACCTACTTCAGGAGTCCATTTGTGAATCCACGGTATTGAAAATTCAATAAAAAAATAGATTTGATCTATTTTTTCTAACCAACATATATGATCTGCATGATACAATTTGTTTAAGTTCGTTGACACTTTTGTCCATTCCTTGTATAACTTAAGGAACTGTTCAGGTAGAATTTGAACTGTAGGACCGTGGTATGACCACCAATTTATAAATCAATTTGGAATTGGCTTTGCAAATATCTTTGCGCACACTTTTATGAACCAAGTGTGTTTATGTTTATCATTATTATAATAAAGCACTTTATCAAATGCCTGGATATAATCCCAATACATGAAATTCATTCGAGTATTGTTGAGGCTTATCTGCCTCTCCTTCATGGTAGAAATACCCCAATCTGCAACAGATATAACGTGTTTAATAATGATTTTTGAGAAGTTATAAACATTCTCATATGGGCAATAACATGTACCGGAGAAGTGCTGAAGCTCTGCACTTCCTGAGCTTATCAAGATTTCTTCATAATATGACTGAGTTTTGTATGACTCACCCGGATAATATAATCCATTGATTAGGTACCTTTGGAATATATTCCAAGGTTCATCTTTTCTCTGAAGATCAGAATTTTCTAAAAGAAATATCATTTTTTTTCTGTAATTTTTCGTAGGATTTGATATCATCAGTATCCTCTTTAGTGATGGAAGCAAAAGTATCTTTCTTCTTTTGAGCAGCCAAGTATGCCTGCATGTGACCGTATAACGGGCTGTCTTCTAGAATATCTTCCAAATTAACCGATTGCCATGAACTAGATGAAGATTCTTCTTGGGAAGAAATCTTCTTATTAATCAAAGTCCTTCTTCCTACTTGTATAACCGGGGAATTTGATGAGGATCTGTATGACGATCCTTGATAAGATTGTGAATTGGTTGTGGATCTGTATGACGGTCCTTGGGATGATCTTCCTGGGGCTGATCTTCCCCTTCATCTGCCTTTTGTATGAATCCATGGTGGATCCATTCTGCAAACATAACAATCTTTAATCATTCAGAGTAATAATCGGTCAGATATTCTTCTGAGTAATCATGTATAAAAAGATCTTCGAAATCTTCTTTTATAATATAATCAATAAGTTTTTCAATAATAAGACCTTTCATATCTCTAGGTAATATAAGAACTTTCAGAATAGTAGTGAGAGTTCTATTATCAAAAAAGGCTTCAAAAAACATTTTATTGAAGGTATTCTCTGGATAAGAAATCCGGCAACGAATTATCAACTCCCTTTTTATATAGAATTTCAAAATCAAAAGGGGCTAATTGAGAGCTTGCCACCTTTCAACAATTAATTTTGAAGCATCATGTTTGAAATCCTTATCAAACATAAATTTGACGGATTGAGCATTAGTTTTTATTAAAAACTTTTGATTGTATAAATCATCCTAAAACTTTAGAACACATTTAACAATAGTTAACATTTCATGGGCCACTATTTTTTCTGTGCCTCTTTCCATTTTTCAGAATGAAATCTGATTAGATCTTCATTCTTATCATTGGGATTAATTTGCTTTAAAATCCCACCATAACCAACATTAGACGCATCTGTCTCAATAATTTTTTGCCAAGCAGGGTTGGCAAGGGCAAAGCAAGGTAAAGATTAAACTCTAAGTTTAATATCCTTTACCAAGGTGGTATGACTATCAGTCCAGGGGGATTTAAAATTCTTCTTCAGCCTATCATATAAAGGGGTTAAATCACGAGAAAGATTTTTATAGAAAGGAAATATGTAATTTAAACTTTCCAAAAACCTTTGTAATTGAGTCCTATCAGTAATAACATCAGGAAATTTCGATGTCAAGTCAATAGCTCTTTGAATAGGGGTGACTCTCCCTTGACAAATCTGATGTCCTAGAAATCGAACATCTGTTTGGAATAAACTCATTTTTGATTTTGAGATAACCAAACCATTTTGTATCACAATTTTCTTAAAAATATCAAGATGCCTAATATGCATTTCAAATGATTTAGAAAATAGTAAAATATCATCAATATAAATAATGATAAAATCCATATATAGATTAAAAATATCATTCATGATTTTCTGAAATTCAGATGGGCCATTTTTCAAACCAAAAGGCATGACATTCCATTCATATTGTCCAGATGGAACATTAAAAGTTGTTCTATAAGCATGCTCTTTAAATATTTGGATTTGCCAATATCCTGATTTTAAATCAAATTTTGAAAATATATTGGCATCATATAATCTGGATAATAAATCTCTGTTGTTTTGAATAGGATACCTAGTCTATTTTAAATACTTGATTAAAGGTTTATAATTAATAACCAGTCTAGGGACACCTCATTCCCTTTCAGAATCATTATTAACATAAAAGGTTGTGCAAGACCAATGGGATTTAGAAGGTTTAATGAAACCCTTTTGTAAAAGATTATCAATCTCATTTTTGCAAAATTCTACTAACTCAACGTTTATTTGGCAGGGCCGAGCCTTAGTAGGGATATCATCCTTAGAAAATCCTTCTTCATACGGAAGAGTTACAATATGTTCTTTTCTATTCCAAAAAGCACTGGGGTGATCTGCACAAATATCAACGACAATTTGTTCGAAAATCAATTTAATTTTTTCCTTCACTTTAGCAGATTTCAGAGAATCGAATATATTCATACTGAATAATTCTAATTGTAAAGAATCCATATGATTCTGCTTCATATTGATCAAAGCATTAATATCTCTGGTTATATGATCTGTAACAAAAGAATAAGTTATTTCATTATATTTATAAGTGGCAGAAAATTCTTTTGAGTCAATACCTGTAAAAGGATAAATAGCATTTATAAACGGGATTCCAAGTATGATTGAAGGATATAATTGATTTTTGACTAGAGAGAAGAAATGAGGAATGCAGACTTTATTCCGGCAAATTTTTGCATTAGGCAATTTATACTTTATATCTAAAGCATGTCCTGATGCAGACTTGACCAAATGCGTAGTTTTTTGAAAATATTTTGTAGGTACTAAGCCTTCTTGAATACAACTAACATCTGCACCACTATCAATCATGGCAATGCTAGTAATCGAAAAACTCTTATCAATCAAAATAGTACATTGCAGTAATAATTTTCATCATTCCCAAAAACATATCTTGTTTAGGGTCAAAATGAATAGGTTCTTTTTCAGTATGATTTTTACAAATATCTTTATTTTTTGAGAACCTGTCTTCAGAATTATGCATCTCAATCTGAGTAATTCTATGATCACAAATCAATTGATTTTGCTTAAGAGATTTAATCTCTCTCTTTAAATTCTCAATTTCAATCTTTAAATCATCGAAAGAAGAATCTTTTTCCAGAAAAGCATTTCTTTTTAGAAGACGATCATCAACCTCTTTTAAAGAGTAAGGAGCGGTATATTCAAAATCATTTAAATCGTTCTTCTTATTTTCAAAAGGTTTAGAAGAAATTGAACTTGCTTCGTTAAAAGTAGTCAGATTAATAATTTTTTTCTCGACGCTTGCTATCAGTAACTTCTTTTAAAAGATCAATCACATCATCAGAAGTGGTTGTGTTCATATTGAAATCTTGAAATTGCGATTGAAGTTTATAAATTTCATCATATTAACAGTTGCAAGTATTACCTTGGCAAGTAGTGCAAGGGCTATCACAATTTTTATCGTTATCAGATAAATCAAGCAATTGAATATCAGAACCAGAATCGGATTCGTAGTCGTCGTCAGAACCTGAGGTGTATAACAAGCCATAAATCTTCTCATAGGTTTATCCATCAAGTTCCAAAGTTTTCAACTTATTCAACTTTCAATTAGGGGAAATATGATCAAGTTGTCCACACTTGTAACATTTCACCTTAGAAATATCTCTTCCCGATATATCTTTGATAAATCTATGAGATTTATGAGAGCTCTTTCTAGCTTCACGTTATTCCTTGGACCTGCGTCTAGATCTCCTTTTCTTATGGGAACCTTCAGTTCTAGAGGACTTATAGTACCTGCTCTTATTGCTGCTTTTAGTAGAAGGATCGGGTAGACCGAACTGGGTGCAAAAGTCTCCCAATTGAGATTTTTCCTTAAACTTATCCATCTTAAGCTGTCGAGTCATCTGCAGTTCGTTGCACAAGTTCAAACATTTTTGTGTGCAAGTTCCTATAATATTACCATAAGTATAATCCTTATAAGGGATTTCACCATGACTACCTCTTAGAGCTTTACGAACTCTTTCAGCAAATAAAAGGGGAAGGCCGTCTATAAACTTAGCTTTCCAATGCTCAACTTTATTTTTGGATAATTCCATAACCCTACTAAGGAAGGTGTCTTTGTACCATCTAAAATTCCCTAAGGTCTGACATCTCGTTAAGGAGAGTACGAACAATCTCATGTTGATTGGTAAATCTACCATTAAAGTGTTCTAAAATGGTGAGGACAAGGGTATAAACAACATCTTCTCTGTTCCTAACTAGAGCCATGTCCAGATTATCAACACCATCATCAGTAGCAACCGCATTTATAATAGAGGCTTTCTCTCCTAATTTATATAGTTATCCCACCAGCCTCGAAGCTGGCCAGTAAAACCTGCAACAATTATTTTGCAAATAGTCCTATCTGTGTTGTTAACACTCTTACAGATAGTTGTGTACATAAGCATACTATGAACAAGAATAGTTAACTATCTATCCGTCAGACCGTCAATATTCCATTCATAAATTTCAGAACCACTATAAGACGTATTAGACTGATTCCAGTCTCGTTCTTCAATTAAAACATCTTGAGGAGTAGGACGGAAATAATAATAAGTATTCATGCTAGGTTTGGTAGCATAACCACTTTTTTTTTTGGGATAACCTCTGAGTTTATTAAACTCGGAAGAAACCTAATTTTTATAATCACCTGTAGTTTCCATTTTATCAGCAAAATCTTGCGATAGATCAATTGGCTTAAAGTTTAAACCAGAAAGTTTTTTATCAATAAGCTCTTTAAAATCTAAATCAAAAAACTTTTTATCAAGAAGTTCTTCCAAATAATTTAAAGATCTGAATTTAAAATCTTGAATTTCAGGAGGTCTTTGAACATGAGTAAGAATGACCTCGACTTTGTTTTCAGAAGTAGAAGCACAATTTGTCTTAGCTATATCAGCCTTTATATATTTTATTAAAATAGTTAATTCATCAAGTTTTTAATCAAGAGAGCTAATATGCTCACCAAAAACTTTAACATATAAACTCAAATAATTATTTTGAGTAATAAGTTTATTAATTTCAGTAATACTGATAGAAGCAATATCTTCTTCAATGAATTTTTGAAATACCAAAAAAGTAATACCTGTATTTTTTGGCAAAACAAAAGATGACTGAAGAGGGTAGATGTCATTGTAAGATTACCAGTAGCATATTTATAAGTCCTTTCAATAACAGTATTATATAAAGGTAAATACGTGATTATAAACCAAGGAACAAAATACATAATTTGATTATGTAAAGCACAAGTTTCATAAAACTCTTGAGAGATATTATTCATATCTTCTTTACTATAAGAATAAAAAAAACCAACTTTTTAACCGATTCCATTTTTCATCAAAAAATTCTTTTTGAATATGTTTTCTTGCCAGAGAACCTGGGCTAAAATCAAGTTGGTGTGGAAATATTAAGAATCATTGAGGTCAAACTCCATTTTGGAGACAGAAGGAATATCCTTATCAGAAACATCATCTTTCAACTGAATTATATTAGTTCGAGGGTCGATCTTTTCCTTTTCTATGAAAGAGTTACTATCAGTTGCAATAGTATGTAAAGAAGCAGCATGATCTCGGGCTTGACCATATATAGGTTCAACAAGGGAAATATGATGCATAGCAGGCAAAAGTCTATGACTAGATAAAGAATGTCTATTATAATTGTGATTCACAGAACATATCAACCTGTTATTATAAAAAGACTGCCTATGAGGCATACAACTATTATCAGAAAACTGAATACAAATTCTACCATCGGAATTTTGTGATATATGAGAATAATCAGAGTAACTGTATCAGTTAACTGATTAGGGGATATAACCGAATTTAGAGTCCATGTAGTTGGGAAATCAATTTCTTCCCACTTAATAGGTCTTCTGGTGGTGACCTTGGACCTTGCAAAATTGGTTTCCACCAAAGTAGTTTGATTAGATGTATCATTTAATTTACATCTAGGATTTAAAGTAGAAAATAATTTGAAATAATTTCTATAAGATAAACTAATGAGTTCTGAACTAGGCACATATTTATAACCATGCGTTTTAATATTTAATGTTAAGGCATCAAGTATATTAACATCAGATAAAGATAACTGCAAATTGGGTTGAGTATTAAAATATACGGGACCATAGGCTACCGTGGATTCAATCGAACCCATTAAAGACTGTCTGAAATTTAAATTTCTAGCGTATCTTAAAGCTGCCAAAAAAGTTTCAGGTAACCCTTTAAGGGTTAGAGGCTTAGAAGCAATTTGCACCATACCAATATGTAGTATATTGATTTTTATATAAATTAATATCACACTCATTTAGCAAATGAATAGTCTGTTCAGACGAATTTAAAGCTAAAGATTGCTCTGTAGTTTTAATCAATTGTTTATAAGACAGTTTATCAAACCAACCATAATTATAAATAGTTTTAATCGGGATTTTAGGAATACTCCATTTATTTAACAAATCAAGGTTTTGAGGTACATCGACCACTTCAAGTCTGGTACTTTTAGTACAAGTTTCTCCCAGATCCATTAGACAAAGATCATATCTATGTCGAATAGTTCACCTCCATCTCATATAGGTTTTTGGGAAGTTTAAATTACATATCCCCTTTCTATAAAAATCTTTCTCGAGATTTAGCCCCTTTATATGAAAGGCTGAAGAAGAATTCTAAATCCCCCTAGACTGATAGTCATACCACCTTGGTAAAGGATATTAAACTTTGAGTTCAATCTTTAAATCATCGAAAGAAGAATCTTTTTCCGGAAAAGCATTTCTTTTTAGAAGACGATTATCAACCTCTTTTAAAGAGTAAGGAGCGGTATATTCAAAATCATTTAAATCGTTCTTCTTATTTTCAAAAGGTTTAAAAGAACTTGAACTATATTCGTTAGAAGTAGCCAGATTAATAAAAAAAATTCAAAACTTGCTATCAGTAACTTCTTTTAAAAGCTCAATCACATTATCAGAAGTGTTTGTGTTCATATTGAAATCTTGAAATTGCAATTGAAGTTTATAAATTTCATCATCTTCACAGTTGCAAGTATTACCTTGGCAAGTAGTGCAAGGGCTATCACAATTTTTATCGTTATCAGATAAATCAAGCAATTTAATATCAGAACCAGAATTGGATTCGTAGTCGTTGTTAGAATCGTACGTGTATAACAAGCCATAAATCTTCTCATAGGTTTCTCCGTCAAGTTCCAAAGTTTTCAAATTATTCAACTTGCAATTAGGGGCAATATGACCAAGTTGTCCACACTTGTAACATTTCACCTTAGAAAGGTCTCTTCCCGATCTATATTTAGTAACTCTATGAGATTTATAAGAGCTCTTTCTAGGTTCGCGTTCTTCATTGGACCTACGTCTAGATCTCTTTTTATTATGGGAACCTTCGGTTCTAGAGGACTTATAGTACATGCTCTTATTGCTGCTTTTAGCAGAAGGATCGGGTAGACCGAACTGGGTACAAAAGTCTCCCTATTGAGATTTTTCCTTAAACTTATCCATCTTAAGCTGTCAAGCCATCTGCAATTCGTTGCCCAAGTTCAAACCTTCTTGTGTGCAAGTTCCTTAATCTTACCATAAGTATAATCCTTATAAGGGATTTCACCATGAGTACCTCTTAGAGCTTTACAAACTCTTACGGTAAATAAAGGGGGAAGGCCATCTACAAACTTAGCTTTCCAATGCTCAACTTTATTTTTGGGTAATTCCATAACCCTACTAAGAAAGGTATCTTTGTACCATCTAAAATTCCCTAAGGTCTGACATCTTAGACCGTTAAGGAGAGTATGGACATTCTCATGCTGATTGGTAAATCTACCATTAAAGTGTTCTAAAATGGTGAGGACAAGGGTATAAACAACATCTTCTCTGTTCCTAACTAGAGCCATGCCCAGATTATCAACACCACCATCATCAGTAGCCACCACATTTATAATTGAGGCTTTCTCTTTAGATACTTATCCCACCATCGTCGAAGCTGACCAGTAAAACCTGCAACAATTATTTTGCAAATAGTCCTATCTGTGTTTTTAACACTTTTACAGATAATTACGTACATAAGCATCCTATGAACAAGAATAGTTAACTGTCTATCAGTCAGACCATCAAGATTCCATTCATAAATTTCAGAACCACTATAAGACGTAGTAGTTTGATTCCAGTCTCGTTCTTCAATTAAAACATCTTGAAGAGTAGGACTGGAATAATAATAAGTATTCATGCTAGGTTTGGTACCATAACCACTATTGTTTTTGGGATAACCCCTGAGTTTATTAAACTCGGAAGAAACCTGATTTTTATAATCACCTGTAGTTTCCATTTTATCAGCAAAATCTTGCGATAAATCAATATGCTTAAATTTTAAACCAGAAAGCTTTTTATCAATAAGCTCTTTAAAATCTAAATCAGAAAACTTTTTATCAAGAAGTTCTTCCAAATAATTTAAAGATCCGAATTTAAAATCTTGAATTTCAGGAGGTCTTTGAACATGAGTAAGAATGACCTCGGCTTTGCTTTTAGAAGTAGAAGCAAGATTTGTCTTAGCTATATCATCCTTTATATATTTTATTAAAATAGTTAGTTCATCAAGTTTTTTATCAAGGCAGCTAATATGCTCGCCCAAAACTTTAACATATAAATCAAATAATTATTTTGAGTAATAAGTTCATTAATTTCAGCAATACTGATAGAAGCAACATCTTCTTCAATGAATTTTTGAAATACCGAAAAAGTAATACCTATATTATTTGGCAAAGAAAAAGATGACTAAGGAGGGTAGATGGTTTTTGTAAGATTACCACTACCATCTTTATAAGTCCTTTCAATAATATTATTATATAAAGGTAAATAGGTGGTTCTAAACCAAGGAACAAAATACATAATTTAATTATGTAAAGCACAAGCTTCATAAAACTCTTGAGAGATATTATTCATATCTTCTTTACAATAAGAATAAAAAAACCAAGTTTTAAACCGATTCCATTTTTCATCAAAAAAATCATTTTGAATTTATTTGTTTGCCAGAGAACCTGGGCTAAAATCAAGTTGGTGTGGAATCATTAATAAGAATCATTGAGGCAAACTCCATTTCGGAGACAAAAGGAATATCCTTATAAGAAACATCATCATTCACCTGAATTATATTAGTTCGAGGGTCGATCTTTACCTTTTCTACCAAAGAGTTGCTATCAATTGCTATAGTATGTAAAGAAGCAGCACGATCTCGTACTGGACCATATATAGGTTCAACAGGGGAAATATAATGCATAGCAGGCAAAAGTCAATGACTAGATAAATAATGTCTATTATAACTGTGATTCACAGAAGACATCAACCTGTTATTACAAAAAGGACTGCCTATGAGGCGTATAGCTATTATCAGAAAACTGAATACAAATTCTACCATTGGGATTTTGCGATATATGAGAATAATCAGAGATAGTAACCGTATCAGTTAACTGATTAGGGGATATAACCAAATTTAGAGTCCATGTAGTTGGGAAATCAATTTCTTCCCACTTAATAGGTCTTCTGGTGGTGACCTCGGACCTTGCAAAATTGGTTTCCACCAAAATAGTTTGATTAGATGTATCATATAATTTACATCTAGGATTTAGAGTAGATAACAATTTGAAATAAATCCTATAAGATAAACTAATGAGTTTTGAACCAGGCATATAATTATAACCATGCGTTTTAATATTTAATATTAAGGCATCAAGTATATTAACATCAGATAAAGATAACTACAAATTGGGTTGAGTATTAAAATATACAGGACCATAGGCCACCGTGGATTCAATCGAACCCATTAAAGACTGTCTGAGATTTAAATTTCTAGCGTCTCTTAAAGCTGCCAAAAAAGTTTCAGGTAACCCTTTAAGGGTTAGAGGCTTAAAAGCAATTTGTACCATACCAATATGCAGGTAGTTATACTGATTTTTATATAAATTAATATCACGCTCGTTTTGCAAACAAATAGTCTGTTCAGACGAATTTAAAGCTAAAGATTGTTCTGTAGGTTTAATCAATTGTTTAGAAGACAGTTTATGAAACCAACTATAATCATAAATAGTTTTAATCGGGACTTTAGGAATAGTCCATTTGTGTAACAAATCAAGATTTTGAGGTACATCGACCTCTTCAAGTTTGGTACTTTTAGTACAAGTTTCTCCCGGATCCATTAGACAAAGATCATATCTATGTCGAATAGTTCACCTCCATCTCATATATACCATGAAAATTCTAGGCTCTGATACCAGATTACAGGATCGACGACCTGGAGGTAATCCGCCTAGTCAAAGATCTAGCAATTCAACATCCTTAAGCTAGTAATAGTCCGTCTGCATAAGAATTGAAATACACAAGAATTTTTATATAGTTTCTCGAACTTCATGGTGTTATTTTTACCTGAACAAAGGGCCTGTCATGGATCTAATACATACTTCTTATTGAGCCCATGTGTCTTATAGTTCTAACCGGGAATAAGGCGCCATTTTTCAACTCTTTATCGGGATGTGAACCACGGCTGACCAGACAAAGCCACTAAGGCAAAGTTAATAAGAGTAGTGCTAGTTCTAATTGTACCTCGATCTCAAAACCAAGTCGAGAACCCATAACAAAATTCCTTTATATTTTAATAAAGCTTAGATCATTCATGGTCTATATGGGAGAGAAGTTAGTTATTTAATATAGATATGAGATTTTTATCCGGACATAGTCCTGGCTTGGAGAGACAGAGCTAAAAGAAAGACTAAAAATAAAAATACCTTATAAAGACTGTCATCACCAAAGTCCAATATGTGAATAACTGACCGGAAATTTATTAAGATCAGAACATTGCTTGCAAAGAGATGGCTTTACAAAGATTTACAACTTTTTATTCAAGAGAGCATTCTGATTTTTTATGATGCCTCTCTTCTAAGAAAAACTAAGGCTTTTATAGACAAAAAGAAAAATAGATGGAATCTATGTACAGTAAAAGGGGTCCCATTATCGGAGTCCCTAAACAGTGTATCAACTGTTAATAAACAGTGTTTCTACAGTTGAGTGGGCTCAGGGCAACAGTGTATCTGCTGTTGAGTGGGCTCAAGCTTCTACAGTGTCATCTTCTTTATGTCTTTTCTTTGCCATGTCTTTTATCCATGGCCTTCATTTGTTGCAGGAATTCTTCTGCATCTTGTAGTTCGGTAGTAGACAATATATTGTTTGTTTCAACCTGATGTGACTCTTCCGCGATATCATCGTTACTTGTCTCACTCCACATTGAAGTTTCTGATTTATCGATTTGGGTTATGGTTTGAAGCAAATTTCTTTTTACTTTTTCTAGATAGTCATTAATCATGCTCTCCTTATCTCCATTCTTGAAAGGAGAATCTTCTGGCAATATGCCTTACTGAGTTATCATCAATAATTCCTTTTTGAGGAATTTTATTATATTCATTGATTCTTTTGCTAATGGTATCCAAAAGTTCCTGACCAATTAATTGCTTTATTTTGGGATCGTGTTTCATCAGTTTGTCCCAAAAGTTATTGTAATAGGTCCTGCATATGCAAGGAATATTTTCCGCCGTGAAACCTACTTCAGGAGTCCATTTGTGAATCCACGGTACTGAAAATTCAATAAAGAAATAGATTTGATCTATTTTTTCTAACCAACAGATATGATCTGCATGATAAAATTTGTTTAAGTCCGGTGACACTTTTGGCCATTCCTTGTATAACTTAAGGAACTGTTCAGGTAGAATTTGAACTGTAGGACCGTGGCATGACCACCAATTTGGAATTGGCTCTGCAAATATCTTTGCGCACACTTTTATGAACCAAGTGTGTTTATGTCTATCATTATTATAATAAAGTACTTTATCAAATGCCTAGATATAATCCCAATACGTGAAATTCATTCGAGTATTGTTCAGGCTTATCTGCCTCTTCTTCATGGTAGAAATACCCTAGTCTTCAACATATATAACCTGTTTAAAAGTGATTTTTGAGAAGTTATAAACATTCTCATGTGGACTATAACCTGTACCAGAGAAGTACTGAAGTTCTGCACTTCCTGAGCTTAACAAGATTTCTTCATAATATGACCGAGTTTTGTATGACTCATCCGGATAATACAATCCATTGATTAGGTACCTTTGGAATATCTTCCAAGGTTCATCTTTTCTCTGAAGATCAGAATTTTCTAAAAGAAATATTATTTCTTTTTTCTGTAATTTTTCATAGGATTTGATATCATCAGTATCCTCTTTAGTGATGGAAGCAAAAGTATCTTTCTTCTTTTGAGCAACCAAGTATGTCTGCATGTGATCGTATAACGAACTGTCTTCCGGAATATCTTCCAAATTAACCGATTGCCTTAAACTAGATGAAGATTCTTCCTAGGAAGAAATCTTCTTATTTATTAGAGTCCTTCCCACTTGTATAACCGGGGAATTTGATGAGGATCTGTATGATGATCCTTGATAAGATTGTGAATTGGCTGTGGATCCGTATGACGGTCCTTGGGATGATCTTCATGGGGCTGATCTTCCCCTTCCTCTGCCTTTAGTATGAATCCATGATGGATCCATCCTGAAAACATAACAATCTTTAATCATTCAGAGTAATAACCAGCCAGATATTCTTTTGAGTAATCATGTATAAGAAGATCTTCAAAATCTTCTTTTATAATATCATCAATAAGTTTTTCAATAATAAGACCTTTCAGATCTCTAAGTAATATAAGAACTTTCAGAATAGTAATGAGAGTTCTATTATCAAAAAATCCTTCAAAACACATTTTATTAAAGGTATTCTATGCATAAGAAATTCGGCAATGAATTATCAACTCCCTTTTTATATAGAATTTCAAAATCAAAAGGGGCTAATTGAGCTTGCCACCTTGCAAAAATTAATTTCAAAGCATCATGCTTGAAATCCTTATCAAACATAAATTTGACGGATTGAGCATCAGTTTTTATTAAAAACTTTTGATTGTCTGAAACTTTAGAACAGATTTAACAATAGTTAACATTTCATGGGCCACAATAGCATATTTTTTCTGGGCCTCGTTCCATTTTCCAGAATGAAATCTGATTAGATATTCAATTTATCATTGGGATAAATTTTCTTTAAATTCCCACCATAACTAACATTAGACGCATCCGTCTCAATAATTTTTTGCCAAGCAGGGTTGGTTAGGGCTTAGCAAGGTAAAAATTGAACTTGAAGTTTAATATCCTTTACCAAGGTGGTATGACTATCAGTCCAGGGGGACTTAGAATTCTTCTTCAGCCTGTCGTATAAAGGGGCTAAATCTCGAGAAAGATTTTTATAGAAATTGGATATGTAATTTAAACTTCCCAAAAAACCTTTGTAATTGAGTCCTATCAGTAATAACATCAGGAAATTTTGATGCGAAGTCAATAGATCTTTGAATAGGGGTGACTCTTCCTTGACAAATCTGAAGTCCTAGAAATTGAACATCTGTTTAGAATGAACTCATTTTTGGTTTTGAGATAACCAAACCATTTTGTATCACAATTTTCTTTAAAATATCAAGATGCCTAATATGCATTTCAAATGTTTTAGAAAATACTAAAATATCATCAATATAAAAAATGATAAAATCCATATATGGATTAAAAATATCATTCATGATTTTCTGAAATTCAGATGGGGCATTTTTTAAACCAAAAGGATTGACATTCCATTCATATTGTCCAAATGGAACATTAAAAGTTGTTCTATAAGCATGCTTTTTAAATATTTCGATTTGTCAATATCCGTATATTTTAATACTCAACCCAATTTGCAGTTATCTTTATCTGATGTTAATATACTTGATGCCTTAACATTAAATGTTAAAACGCATGGTTATAATTATGTGCCTGGTTCAGAACTAATTAGTTTATCTTATAGAATTTATTTCAAATTGTTATCTACTCTAAATCCTAGATGTAAATTATATGATACATCCAATCAAACTATTTTGGTGGAAACCAATTTTGCAAGGTCCAAGGTCACCACCAGAAGACCTATTAAGTGGGAAGAAATTTATTTTCCAACTACATGGACTTTAAATTTGATTATATCCCCTAATCAGTTAACTGATATGGTTACTAAATCTGATTATTCTCATATATCGCAAAATCCCGATGGTAGGATTTGTATTCAGTTTTTTGATAATAGTTATACGCCTCATAGGCAGTCTTTTTCTAATAACAAGTTGATCTCTTCTGTGAATCACAGTTATAATAGAAATTCTTTATCTAGTCATAGACTTTTGCCTGCTATACATCATATTTACCCTGTTGAATCTATATATGGTCCAGGCCGAGATCGTTTTGCTTCTTTACATACTACTGCAACTGATAGCAACTCTTTGGTAGAAAAGGTAAAGATCGACCCTCGAACTAATATAGTTCAGGTGAATAATGATGTTTCTGATAAGGATATTCCTTCTATCTATGAAATGGAGTTTGACCTCAATGATTCTTAATGATTCCACACCAACTTGATTTTAGCGCAGGTTCTCTGGCAAGAAAACGTATTCAAAAAGATTATTTTGATGAAAATAGAATCGGTTTAAAATTTGTTTTTTTTTTATTATAGTAAAGAAGATATGAATAATATCTCTCAAGAGTTTTATGAAACTTGTGCTTTACATAATCAAATTATGTATTTTGTTCCTTGGTTTATAACCACATATTTACCTTTATATATTAATGTTATTGAAAGGACTTATAAAAATGGTAGTGGTAATCTTACAAAAGCCATCTACCCTCCTCAGTCATCTTTTGTTTTGCCAAATAATACAAGTATTACATTTTCGGCATTTCAAAAATTCATTGAAAAAAATATTGCTTCTATCAGTATTGTTGAAATTAATAAACTTATTACTCAAAATAATTATTTGAGTTTATGTGTTAAAGTTTTGGGTGAGCATATTAGCTCCCTTGATAAAAAACTAGATGAATTAACTATTTTAATAAAATGTATAAAGGCTGATATAGCTAAGACAAATCTTGCTTCTACTTCTGAAAGCAAAGTCGAGGTCGGTCTTACTCATGTTCAAAGACCTCCTGAAATTCAAGATTTTAAATTTTGATCTTTAAATAATTTGGAAGAACTTCTTGATAAAAAGTTTTCTGATTTAGATTTTAAAGAGATTACTGATAAAAAGCTTTCTGATTTAAAATTTCAGCCTATTGATTTATCGCAAGATTTTTCTGATAAAATGGAAACCACAGGTGATTATAAAAATCAGGTTTCTTCCGAGTTTAACAAACTCAGGGGTTATCCCAGAAAAAATAGTGGTTATGCTACCAAACCTAGCATGAATACTTATTATTATTCTCGTCCTACTCCTCAAGATGTTTTAATTGAAGAACAAGATTGGAATTAGACTAATACATCTTATAATGGTTCTGAAATTTATGAATGGAATCTTGATAGTCTGACTGATAGACATTTAACTATTCTTGTTCATAGGATGGTTATGTACACAACTATCTGTAAGAGTGTTAAAAAAACAGATAGGACTATTTGCTAAATGATTGTTGCAGGTTTTACTAGCCAGCTTCGAGGCTGGTGGGATAACTATTTGAATATGGAAGAGAAAGCATCTATTATAAATACGGTGGCTACTGATGATGGTTTTGATAATCTGGGCATGGCTCTAGTTAGGAACAGAGAAGATGTTATTTATACCCTTGTCCTCACCATTTTAGAACACTTTAATGATAGATTTACCAATCAGCATGATACTGTCTGTACTCTCCTTAACGGTCTAAGATGTCCGACCTTAGGGAATTTTAGATAGTACAAAGACACCTTTCTTAATAGGGTTATGGAATTATCCAAAAATAAATTTGAGCATTGGAAAGCTAAGTTTATAGACACCTTCCCCTTTTATTTGCCGAAAGAGTTCGTAAAGCTCTAAGAGGTAGTCATGGTGAAATCCCTTATAAGGATTATACTTATAACAAGATTATAGGAACTTGCACACAAGAAGGTTTGAACTTCTGCAACGAATTGCAGATGGCTCGACAGCTTAAGATGGATAAGTTTAAGGAAATATTTCAATTGGGAGACTTTTGCACCCAGTTCGGTCTACCCGATCCTTCTGCTAATAGCAACAATATGAGCAGGTACTATAATTCCTCTAAAACCAATGGTTTCCATAAGAAAAAGAGATCTAGACGTAGGTCCAAGGAAGAACGCGAAGCTAGAAAGATCTCCTGTAAATCTCATAGATTTATCAAAGATAGATCGGGAAGAGACCTTTCTATCTTTGGTAAAGAAAATACTAAACTATCATCAATATAAACAATGATAAAATCCATATATGGATTAAAAATATCATTCATGATTTTCTGTAATTTAGATGGGGAATTTTTCAAACCAAAAGGCATGACATTCCATTCATATTGTCCAAATGGAACATTAAAAGTTGTTCTATAAGCATGCTCTTTAAATATTTGGATTTGCCAATATCCTGATTTTAAATCAAATTTTGAAAATATATTGGCATCATATAATCTGGATAATAAATCTCTTTTGTTTGGAATAGGATACCTAATCCATTTTAAATACTTATTTAAAGGTTTATAATTAATAACCGATCTAGGGACACCTCGTTCCCTTTCAACAATATTATTAACATAAAAGGTTGTGCAAGACCAAGAGGATTTAGAAGGTTTAATCAAACCCTTTTGTAAAAGATTATCAATATAATTTTTGCAAAATTCTAATAACTCAGCGTTCATTTGGCAGGGCCGAGACTTAGTAGTAACCGTATCAGTTAACTGATTAGGAGGTATACCCGAATTTAGAGTCCATGTAGTTGGAAAATCAATTTCTTCCCACTTAATAGGTCTTCTGGTGGTGAACTTGGGCCTTGCAAAATTGGTTTCCACCAAAATAGTTTGATTAGATGTATCATATAATTTACATCTAGGATTTAGAGTAGATAACAATTTGAAATAAGTTCTATAAGATTAACTAATGAGTTCTGAACCAGGCACATAATTATAACCATGCGTTTTAATATTTAATGTTAAGGCATCAAGTTTATTAACATCAGATAAAGATAATTGCAAATTGGGTTGAGTATTAAAATATACAGATATTGGCAAATCCAAATATTTAAAGAGCATGCTTATTGAACAACTTTTAATGTTCCATTTGGACAATATGAATGGAATGTCATGCCTTTTGGTTTAAAAAATGCCCCATCTGAATTTCAGAAAATCATGAATGATATTTTTAATCCATATATGGATTTAATCATTGTTTATATTGATGATATTTTAGTATTTCCTTTACCAAAGATAGAAAGGTCTCTTCCCGGTCTATCTTTGGTAGATCTATGAGATTTACGGGAGCTCTTTCTAGCTTCGCGTTCTTCCTTGGACCTACGTCTAGATCTCCTTTTCTTATGGGAACCTTTGGTTCTAGAGGACTTACAGTACATGCTCTTATTGCTGCTTTTAGCATAAGGATCGGGTAGACCGAACTGGGTGCAAAAGTCCCCTAATTGAGATTTTTCCTTAAACTTATCCATGTTAAGCTATCGAAACATCTGCAATTCGTTGCACAAGTTCAAACTTTCTTGTGTGCAAGTTCCTATACTCTTGCCATAAGTATAATCCTTATAAGGGATTTCACCATGACTACCTCTTAGAGCTTTACGAACTCTTTCGGCATATAAAGGGGGAAGATCATCTATAAACTTAGCTTTCCAATGCTTAACTTTATTTTCAGGTAATTCCATAACCCTACTAAGGAAGGTGTCTTTGTTCCATCTAAAATTCCCTAAGGTCTGACATCTTAGACCGTTAAGGAGAGTACGGACAGTCTCATGCTGATTGATAAATCTACCATTAAAGTGTTCTAAAATGGTGAGGACAAGGGTATAAACAACATCTTCTTTGTTCCTAACTAGAGCCATGCCTAGATTATCAACACCATCATCAGTAGCCACCACATTTATAATATAGGCTTTCTCTTCCATATTCAGATAGTTATCCCACCAGCCTCGAAGCTGACCAGTAAAACCTGCAACAATCATTTTGTAAATAGTCCTATCTCTATTTTTAACACTCTTACAAATATTTGCGTACATAAGCATCCTATGAACAAGAATAGTTAAATTCCATTCATAAATTTCAGAACCACTATAAGACGTATTAGTCTGATTCCAATCTCGTTCTTCAATTAAAACATCTTGAGGAGTAGGACGAGAATAATAATAAGTATTCATGCTAGGTTTGGTAGCATAACCACTATTTTTTCTGGGATAATCCCTGAGTTTATTAAACTCGGAAGAAACCTGATTTTTATAATCACCTGTAGTTTCCATTTTATCAGCAAAATCTTGCGATAAATCAATAGGTTTAAATTTTAAACCAGAAAGCTTTTTATCAATAATCTCTTTAAAATCTAAATCAGAAATTTTTTTGTCAACAAGTTCTTCCAAATCATTTAAAGATTCGAATTTAAAATCTTGAATTTCAGGAGGTCTTTGAACATGAGTAAGAACGACCTCGACTCTGCTTTCAGAAGTAGAAGCAAAATTTGTCTTAGCTATATCAGCCTTTATATATTTTATTAAAATAGTTAATTCATCAAGTTTTTTATTAAGGGAGCTTATATTCTCGCCCAAAACTTTAAAATATAAATTCAAATAATTATTTTGAGTAATAAGTTTATTAATTTCAGCAATACTGATAGAAGCAATATCTTCTTCAATGAATTTTTGAAATGCTGAAAAAGTAATACCTGTATTATTTTGCAAAACAAAAGATGACTGAGGAGGGTTTATGACTTTTGTAAGATTACAACTACCATCTTTATAAGTCCTTTCAATAACATTAATATATAAAGATAAATAGGTGGTTATAAACAAAGGAACAAAATCCATAATTTGACTATGTAAAGCACAAGTTTCATAAAATTCTTGAGAGATATTATTCATATCTTCTTTACTATAAGAATCGAAAAACCAAGTTTTAAACCGATTCCATTGTTCAACAAAAAATTCTTTTTGAATATGTTTTCTTGCTAGAGAACCTGCGCTAAAATCAAGTTGGTGTGGAATAATTAAGAATCATTCAGGTCAAACTCCATTTCGGAGACAGGAGGAATATCCTTATCAGAAACATCATTATTCACCTGAACTATATTTGTTCGAGGGTCGACCTTTACCTTTTCTACCAAAGAGTTGCTATCAGTTGCAATAGTATGTAAAGAAGCAGCACGATCTCGGGCTGGACCATATATAGGTTCAACAGGGGAAATATGATTCATAGCATGTAAAAGTCTATGACTAGATAAATAATGTCTATTATAACTGTGATTCACAGAAGACATCAACCTGTTATTAGAAAAAGACTTCCTATGAGGCGAATAGCTATTAATAGAAAACTGAATACAAATTCTACCATCGGAATTTTGCGATATATGAGAATAATCAGAGTTAGTAACCGTATCAGTTAACTGATTAGGGGATATAACCGAATTTAGAGTCCATGTAGTGGGGAAATCAATTTCTTCCCACTTAATAGGTCTTCTGGTGGTGACCTTGCACCTTGCAAAATTGGTTTCCACCAAAATAGTTTGATTAGATGTATCATATAATTTACATCTAGGATTTAGAGTAGATAACAATTTGAAATAATTTCTATAAGATAAACTAATGAGTTCTAAACCAGGCACATAATTATAACCATGTGTTTTAACATTTAATGTTAAGGCATCATGTATATTAACATCAGATAAAGATAACTGCAAACTGGGTTGAGTATTAAAATATACGGGACCATTGGCCACCATGGGTTCAATCGAACCCATTAAAGACTGTCTGAAATTCAAATTTCTAGTGTCTCTTAAAGTTGCCAAACAGGTTTCAGGTAACCCTTTAAGGGTTAGAGGCTTAAAAGAAATTTGCACCATACCAATATGCAGGTAGTTATACTGATTTTTATATAAATTTATATCACGCTCGTCTAGTAAACGAATAGTCTGTTCAGACGAATTTAAAGCTAAAGATTGCTCTGTAGTCTTAATCAATTGTTTAGAAGAAAGTTTATCAAACCAACCATAATCATAAATAGTTTTAATTGGGACTTTAGGAATAGTCCATTTGTTTAACAAATCAAGGTTTTGAGGTACATGAACCTCTTCAAGTCTGGTACTTTTAGTACAAGTTTCTGCATAATAATTATAATAATAATAATAATAATAATAATAATAATAATAATAATAATAATAATAATAATAATAATAATAATAATAATAATAATAATAATAATAATAATAATATCCCTTTTGGGGTCAAGATTAATAGGTTCTTTTTCAATATGATTTTCAGAATTAGCTTTATTTTTGGAGAACCTGTTTCAAAATTATGCATCTCAATCTAGGTAATTAATAATAATAATAATGGAAAAGGGTCATATTTGCCCTTGTATTTTTAGAAAAAGGTCATATTTACCCTTCATCATACTTTTTTGATATATTCGCCCTTGCCATCCAACTTTGGGTACATATTTTCCCTTATACCGTTAACGATCATATTACCACTTTTATTATCCTATGTGGTGCCTACATGGCTCTTACATGGCTCCATGTGTATATATATTTATTATAATTTAAAAAATAATTTTTATTGTATAGGTCGCCATACCCACATGCCCCACTTGTAAACGCATCTCAAATCTCAAAATTATAGTTACATTACACTTTTAAATTTACAAATTGACTTATACTTTTGAAAAGATTCAAGTAATAAATACAATAGAAAAAGGGTAAAGAGATGATTTAAGATTGAAAATCTTACCTTTTGGTACATCTTCTCTATCAAGACATGAATGAATCTTCTCTTTAATTTCTATATAAGTTGTCTTTGTATCATGATGTTTTGATGAGTATTGAAATTAAGGTTAATGGGTCTTTATTTTGATTGGGTTGGATTTTACTAAATGGGTCTGATAGGATACTAATTAAAAAGTAAATTTTTAATTGTAATAAAAATATATACACGTGGAGCCATGTAAGCGCCATATAGGCACGCCACATAAGATAATAAAGGTGGTGACATGATACTTAACTGTACAAGGGCAAATATGTGGCCAAAGTTGAATGACAGAGGCAAATATATCAAAAAAGTATGACGAAGGATAAATATGATCATTTTCTAAGAATACAAGGACAAATATGACCCTTTTCCGTAACAACAACAACAACAACAATAATAAAAATAACAATAATAACAATAACAATAACAATAAAAATAACAATAACAATAACAATAACAATAACAATAACAATAACAATAACAACAACTACAATAATAACAATAACAATAACAATAATAACAATAACAATAATAACAACAATAACAACAATAACAACAACAACAACAACAACAACAACAACAGCAACATCAGCATCATCATCATCATCATCAACAACAACAACAACAATATTTTTAAAGTATTTCATAAAATTATTTAAATCGGGTCAAGGTAGATAATTTCTAGACAATATTATTTTTTTATGGCAGAAGAATAATTTGGTTGTCATGTTTGTTGTTTTCTCACTTGAATTATTTGAGGTAAGTAATTTTCATCTTAATAAATTAATCACTCACAAAACATCAATTTTCCATTTAAAAAAGATAGAACATTTGCGTTTAAAACTGAAAAGACGGTAAACAATAGTAAAATTGAATAAATCATCTACGTTTGCACATAAAAATTGCAAGTTGTAGTTTTAATATGTATCAATTTTATAAATTGTTAAAAATACAAATAATTATAAACCACACACACACACACACATATATATATATATATATATATAAATATATATATCAATAAATAATATATATTCAATTAAGATCAGAAATGCATGAGGTGATATATTTACCTTTCCAATTAGTAAATGTTAAACAACCCACATTTCAAATATGACGCTACTAAAGGACTTAGACAAGGGGATCCTATGTCTATGTTTCTGTTTGCTATTTCTATGAAATACTTGAGTAGAGGGCTAAATACCCTAACATAATTCCCAATGCTTGAAATAACTCATCTTAGCTTTGCAGACGACCTACTTCTTTTTGCTAAGGGTAACTTGCCTTCTGTTATACCTATTCAATAGATTTTCTACATCCTCTGGACTACAAGAAAACTTGGATAAAAGCTCTGTATATTTTGGAGGGGTATCACTGGCTGTTAAAGACTAAATTTTGGCTCAACTTGAGTTTACTGATCAAGGCAAAATCTATCTTACGCCGAAAGGATGAAGTTGGCACAAACAGTCTTATTTTGTAGATATAGGCCTTCTAGTCACAACTATTTCAAATTCCAACGAAGGTATTGACAGCTATAGAGGCACATTATAGAAGCTACATTTGGTCTAGTTATAATGTTATTACTAAAAGGGCTCTAATAGCAGGGGAGAGGATGTGCTCTCCTAAATGTGTTGGAGGTATGAACTTGATCAACCTCCAATTATGGAACAAGGCATCACTTGCTAAAAGATGTTGGGACTTAGAACATAAGCAAGATAAAATGCAAATAAAATGGGTGCATAATTATTATATAAAAGGCCAATAAATCCAAAACCTTGCTCTGTCACAACAAGCAAGTTGGATGATTAGAAAGATTGTGGCAGCTCAAACAATTTGGAGAACTACTCAGCAACCTCTTAAGGTTGGTCAGAGTATTATACAACAAATTTACCTGCATCTATTGGAGGTTACAAAAAGAGTACCATGGAAGGGCATGACGTACAAAAATAAGGCTAGACCTAAAGCTATATTCTCCCTATGGCTATATTACAAGAAAGGTTACTCACGAAGGATAGACTCTTTAAATGGGGCGTGAGTATAGAACCTCATTTTGTTTTTTGCAATGCTTGCCTGGAAACTATAACTCACTTATTTGTCCAGTGTTCTTTTGCTAGTTCTTTGTGGACTAGAATCTACTTTTGGCTCAAAAGAACAACATTAATCACAAGTGATTCGGAGAACCATCTAGCTGGAGCCACGAGGGATGCCAAAGGTAAAACGCTGAAGGCTCAATTTTTCAAAATGGTATACACTAAAATAATTCACGTGATATGGATGGAGAGGAACCAAAGACAATTTTAGAAGTAAAATAAAGCGATGGAGATGATTGCAAAAGACATAGCATTTACCTGCAATGCCAGAGCCCGGCCTATGATTAGTAATCTATTGCAGCAGTATAAATTTAAGATAACTCTCTAGACCTCCCCAGTAGAAGCTCTTGATCCTCTTGTTGGGATGTGGAGTGATATAGTCGATATGGCTAAGTCCTCCATAAACCCCTAGTGTAATGTTGGTTCTAAAGGCGTTAGACAACAAATTGTGTTTGAATCAAGTTGTGGTTTTGTAATGCATACTTTGGTGATTAATAAAGTCCAACTAATTACAAAAATAAATAAATTATATTGATTTGTATTGCATTTATTTAGCAACAAACAACTCTCTCTAAATAATAAAATTTGTAAGCTGATTTATTTAAATAAATTTACTAGTACAAATATAAAAAATCAAGAAACAAACAAAATGATTAAAATGCTTTGGGGGATATTTTTATCTTTACATTTATTAATCTCATGGTATTAAATCATATGCATGTATTCAGTGGCGGAGTCACAATTTCATAAAGGGTGTCCAAAAAAATAGGGGGAAAAATAGTTACTAGTGCTCTTTCAAGGCATCTAAAAACCACTAGGTTATAACATTTTGTTCTGTCAAGAATGTCCAAAATATGTTATTTAATCACTTCATATATTATTTTACTTATATACGGTATTATTTTTTTCGACGAAGGGTGTCCAAGCTTAGCTACGCCCCTGCATGTATTACTAATAACACCAAATGGAAGGTATTAGTAATACATCAAATAATAATACCATGTAGGATGTATAATTAATCCATAAATTAATTATACTTAGGTCCAAAATTTCTACCAAATATAGTACTAAATAATATCATACATAATACATGAATAATATCATGTGTCTTTCTTAAATTTTTTTTATCTTTATTTAGCACTAATTATAATAAAATATCCCTTGCAATTTTTTGACATCGTCATAGTGGCTCTTTTGCATATCAGTTATTTTTAGAGCCACAATATGGGATGGCCCACCCCATCTGGGATAATCCATACAGGCTTTGAAATTTGACAGGCCGGGCTAGCGCATTTTTTGTATGGGCAAGAAAATGGTCGGCCCAGCCCACAAGTACGTGGGCTACGAGCTTTGCTGGGCCAACCCTCTTTTCTTAAAAATATATTTTTTATAATTTTTAAAATTAAATTATAGTTTAAAAATATTATCAAAAATATTGACAAGACCATGGTGTTAGTGTTACTACTTATTAATCAAATACACAAATATAACTATATTTATAATATTTATTAAGTTTGATTTCAAGTAAAAACATAAATAGCTAAATAGAAATATTAACCTAATTGTTTTCCAAAGATCATAATAAAACACAAAAACTATGACAATATTTCATAGGTTATGGCCTATGTAGTGATTCCCTAGAAATTTAAGGGAAATTTTATTTTATGTAGTACATATTTTATAAACATAATTTGTATTTAAATTGTAATATTTCAAACTTTAAACAGATTTTCAGTTTAGACTCTTGTTATTTTTAATACTCTATTTTATTTTATTTCTTAATTTATTTTTCTTTGGCCCACATGCCGGCCGTATCCATATTTCTCAAGCCCCACAAATCGACAAACTTATTCATACCGGGCTAAAAAGCCCTTTTCTTAAATGGGCTCCAAAAGTTGTAGTCCAGCCTTACCAAATTACGGGTTAGGCCAGTCCAACCCAATGGGCCTAGCCCATATTGACGGCTCTAGTTATTTTTAAAACTCAAATATTACATATAAGAAAAGGGATTAACACACGTCTCTCCGTCAACGAGTGTGCTTCCCTTAAAATAACATTGACCTCGAGAGACATTTCGTTGTCACATGCTTATCTTTTTGATGCCTCAACCTTAACGCCTCCTTCCATGTGAAGCACCGCCACACACTTCCATTTCCATCTCTATTCTCTCATGTACATGATATTTTAAAATAACTTTTAAACCCATTAATGACATTTGCTCTTATGTCATATTAAATGACTTGGATGCCAAAGACTACTAAGTGCATCAACACTTGCGTAATCCACTTAGGCACCAAGCTGATACTTCCTTTCTCCCCAAGTTGTTTCCTTGCTTCTCTCCACCGCCTAGCACCTCTCTATATACTTTGGTTGGTTTAGTATTCTAAGTGCATAACTTAGGAAAGGAGTAATACTTAGCCAATTCTTAATATCTTCTTTTGACTTGCTTTCTTTTGTATTATTTATATTTTGTTGATTCATGTATCCTCTAATTTATTAGGGAAGACTTGTTTAATCCTGTGGAAATATTTCACACCGCTGAAATAGTTTCTTAAGACAGTGCCTAACACTACTCAAATATTATATATATATATATATACACACACACATATATTACTTAAGAATATTATTGTAGTACCATTTATCCTAATTCTTGTATTATTATTTTGATATTATAATTTCCCCATCTATTATATTTTCCAACAATCTAAGAAACTATGACAAATAATAATAATACTTCTGAAACTATTTCTGACACTACCAATGTTAGTGCTACCCCCGTTTCTCTAGTTCCAATTGTCCTGCCATATGCCAAATCATTTCTGGATGTGTCAAAAATTAAAAAAATTGCTAATGAAAAATTCAAAAGGCGGAAAGAACGTGTTTTTTCATTTCTCGATGTTCATGGCGTTGCACATGCACTATTACATCCACAATCGGGTGCAGATGTTGATAGCAAATTTTTTGAATCATGGCAATATACCAATAAGATATGTCATAATACTATATTACAAACTATTTCTAACAAACTGTTTGATGTATACTGTAGCTGCAAAGAAGCAAAAGTCATTTGGAAAGCCTTGATTAAAAAGTTCACTGCTGAAGACGCTACGAAACAAAAGTTTGTGGTCGAAAGATTTTATCAATGGCAGATGAGTAACGAAAAGGAGATGAAAATTCAAATTAATGAATATAAAAAATTGCTTGAAGACTTGAAGGCCGAGGGGATCACTCTACCAGAAAAAATTGTCTTTGGAGTGCTGATTGAAAAATTACCAGACTCATGGAATTATTACAAAAATAACTTAAAACACAAGCAGGCAAATTTCACTTTTGAGAAAATAGTGACTCACATTCTAATTGAAGACACCAACAGAAAGGAGTCATTTAAAGCAAAGGAGTTGGCGTTCAAGGCAAACTTAGTACAAGGTCAAAGCAATAATAACAAAAGGTATGATAATAATTCTAATGGTTACAAGCCTTATAATTCCAATTTTAAGCAAAAGAAAGGCTCTTGTTTTACTTGTGGAAAACCAGTGTAGAAGGATAATTAAAAATGACAAAGAAAAGGGTTATCCTCCCAAGGCTAATTTAGCTGAAGGAGATGAAATTATTGCAACTGTCATTTCTCAAGTAAACATTGTAGCACATATAAAAAAATGGGTGGTAGACTCTGGGAAAACTCGGCACATTTGTGTGAATCAAGAAGCATTTACCTCCTATACATCAATAGGGGATGATAGTGAAGTAGTATACCTTGGAGACTCAAGAACTACTAAAGTCTTGAGTAAGGGTAAAGTGCTCATAAAACTTACTTCGGGAAAAACTTTAGCCCTTATGGATGTGCTACATGTTCCTACAATGCGTGCAAACCTGATTTTCGTGGCCTTTCTTAATAAAGCTGAAGTGAAAGTTTCTTTTGAATCTGACAAGATCATATTGATAAAAAATAATGTGTTTGTGGGAAAAGGCTATTGTAACCATGGACTTTTTGTACTTAATGTTTGAAATGTTGTGAATGAAAAAGCATCCACTCCTGCTTACATGATTGAATCTATTTCTTTATGACATGCTAGATTAGGACATGCTAATTTCTTTTATATAAAAAATATGTAATCACTTGGTCTAATATATGACTTAGATTCAAATAATATTAATAAATGTGAAATATGTGTTGAAGCTAAAACTACTAAGAAGTCATGTTTTTCAGTAAATAGAGAAACTGAATTATTGTCTTTAATTCGCACTGATTTAGGTGATTTAAAACAAACAATGACTAGAGGTTGTAAAAGATATTATGTGACTTTTATTGATAATTTTTCTAGATTTACTAAGTTATATTTACTTAGAAATAAAGATGATACTTTTAATGCATTTATTTCTTATAAAACTGAAGTTGAAAATCAACTTAGTAGGAAACTCAAGAGAATTAGTTTTGATAGAGGTGGAGAATATTTGTCCTTAAATGTCTTTTGTGAAAAAGAAGGAATTATTCATAAAGTAACTCCACCTTACCCTCCCGAATCTAATGGAGTAGCTGAAAGAAAAAATAGAGCTTTACAGTAAATGATGAACTCTATGTTAATAAGTTCTAATGCACCTAATAATTTGTGGGGGTGAAGTTGTATTATCTGCATGTCTCTTACAAAGTAGAATTCCTCATAAAAGAACTGGCAAAATACCTTATGAATTGTGGAAAGGTTATAAACCAAATTTGAAGTATTTAAAAGTATGGGGGTATCTTGCTAAAGTTCTATTGCCTGAACCTAAAAAGAGGAAAATAGGTTCTAAAACAGTTGATTGCATGCATATTGGATATGCTGAACATAGTCATGCATATAGATTTCTTATTTTAAAGAGTGATGTGCTTGACTATTATTGCGACAAAAAATGCTGAATTCTTAGAACATATTTTTCCACTATGTGATAAAATTTCTCATGTACCTGTTGAAAGAAATAGTGAGTCTATTTCTAATATTGAAGAACTAAGAAGGAGTAAAAGGCCTAGAAAAGAATATTTTTCTTATGGAAATGATTTTCAAACTTTTCTTGTTGAACCAGTAAATTATTCTAAAGCTATATCTTCTTCTGATGCTAAATTTTGGAAAGAGGCAATAAAAATTGAAATTGATTCAATTATAAAAAATAATACATGGATTTTAACTGATTTACTTCCTGGTACAAGACCTATTGGTTGTAAATGGATTTTCTAAAGAAAACTTAATCTTGATGGATCTATAGATAAATATAAAGCTCGATTAGTAGCAAACAAAATTTCTCAAAAACAAAATATTGATTTTTTTGATACATTTGCACCAGTGACTAGAATTTCTTCTATTCAAATTTTAATTGTCCTAGCATCAATTCATAAGCTTTTTATCCATCAAATGGATGTAAAAACAAGTTTTTAAAATGGTGATTTAGAAGAAGAAATTTATATGGTTCAACCTGAAGGATGTATTATTTCTGGACAAGAAAATAAAGTTTTTAAATTAATTAAATCTCTTTACGGCCTTAAACAAGCTCCTAAGCAGTGACATAAAAAATTTGATCAAGTCTTGATGAAAGACGGTTTTTCTTCCATTAAAGTGGATAGATGTGTTTATACTAAAATGGTAGACAATAATTATGTGATAATATGTTTATATATTGATGACATGCTTATATTTGGTACAAATTTAAATATTGTGCAGAGTACCAAATCATTTTTGTCTACTAATTTTTATATGAAAGATCTGGGTGAAGTAAATATGATATTGTGAGTTAAAGTTATAAGGAGTGAAGATGGTATAATGTTGTCACAAGAACATTATGTGGAAAGACTTCTTAAAATTTTTGAATGTTCTGAGGTGACACCTATGGTAACTCCTTATGATGCTAACTCTCAATTGAAAAAGAATTGTAACGACCTAATTCCATCGTTAGGGAAAAACCAATAGGGAAAGAATTGGACCAGGAAAACTTTTGACTAGTAACTTGAAATTTCCTAGCCTAGTCCAAATTTAGACAAAATCGGAGTCAGGCGAGACTAGGGAAATCTGGTAATGAATGAAAACTGTAATAATGAAATTGATTGCATGAGTGGATAGCTAAGACGTTAAGGAATCCATACGACTTTACGGAATTGAATTCGGACGAGTAGAACTCCCGAAATTGATCATAGCATGAATGGATGTTTTTAAAGTGTCGTGGGATGAAGGTGTGTTGTGAAATGCGGGTTTGGATCTTTTAATTCCAACATTCTGTCTCTGTGCATGCCGTTGTAGCGGGGTGGATGTCGTTGTAGCGGGGCCGCTATAGCAGGATGGGTCCCGCTGTAGCGGGACAGACGCGACTTAAGTCAGAAATAAAACCCCAAAAATGTTTTATTCTGCACTTTTCGACTTTGAGAGCTAGGAGACGACCACAGACGAGTTCTTGAGCGTTTTTAACCATTCTTGCGGCTAAAGATAAGGTTTTAACTCCCCGAATTCATTTTGATTCATAGAATGTAAATTCGTGGGTTATTATCGATTGGGGAGGGTTTTGATCTAGAAATTATGGTGGAAAAATTCCTAATCTGGGTATTAGGATCTTGGGTTTGGCCTAGGGTTGTTGGGTTTGTTATGATCCGGATAATTAGACCTTTGATTGTTGATCCTTATGTATATTAATTGTCTGTAGACCTAGAACAAGCGGAAAAAATCTGAGAAGGGAAGATTCAAGCGCCTTAGGGGATTCAAGCTTGGATTCGAGGTAGCTGATGGTTGTGATTTCATGATTGTGTGATATGTATTTGTTCTTGCTTCATTATATTACGTGTATGTATGCGAATGTTGCATTATTGATCACACTAGTTGTAAATGAGATAGATGAATGATGAATGCCATGAATCGTGACTTGATTGTATGATTATGAGAATGTACTTGTGATTGTGATTGTGGCTTGTTGAATGGATCGGGTGTTGCGTTCTAACACACTAACTTAGATCAGTTTCCACATTTCGACATAATCATGGAATCGGTTGCCACATTCCGGCATAAACATTAGATCGGGTACCACGGTCTGGTATGCTAACTGTTTGGGTTTGGGTTCTATGAGAGGACCAATGAGTTGACATAATTGTGTATCTTGAGAAATGTGAAATTGTATGTTGTTCGTAAATGATGATGATATTATATATGTTTGGTGTATGCATGTTATTATTATGTTGTATTGGCTTATGTATGTTGCATTTAATGGGATAGCCGCGTGATCCTACCAGTACACTGTGGGTGTGTACTGATACTGCACTTGCTCTTTCTTTGTTGAGTACAGGGCATCTTTAGGCGGCTATTGACAATCCTCGCTTAGAAGACCAGTGATCGCTTCGAATTCAAGAGTGAGCCAGTTTTTCCAGGCAGCCATGAGTTCTCTTTCTCTTTATGCCCATATTTTGTACTTAGACTTTCTAGTTAGTTATTAGTACATTAGTTTGGGGTTGTAACCCTTCTTGTTTAGACTTATGGATTTTGTTAGAGTTTTGGTACATTGACTTTCAGGTTCTAGGCGTATTTTCCGCATTTATTTAGTTGTTAGACTATTGGTTTGGAGTTTATGGGAACTCCATATTTTCTTTTCTTAGCACTTAACTTGCTTCCGTAACTTTAATGCCTTAATATTTTGATTGAGTTGGTTAGCTAATTAGTATAAATGGTTCTCCCACAGAAGGGTTAGTGTGGGTGCCAATTATGATGGTCTAGATCGTGACAAAGTTGGTATCAGAGCCTAGGTTCATTGATCTCGATGTACCAAAATGAGTCAAGTAGAGTTTTGCAGAATGATACGAAGACGTCCGTACTTTTCTTCAAGAGGCTATAGGACTTTAGGAAAACTCACTTCTTTCTACTCCTTAGTGCTATGACTTAAATCCAATTGGTATCTGGGTGATACAATTTGGTATCTTTTCCTCCTTCACTCTATAGTCCGAACTAGAGCAACAAAAGTGGTAAAACCATCACCAGCAAGAGATGATGTGTATAGACTACCGATAGTTGAATAGGTTCACCATTCAGAACAAGTATCCACTACCTCAGAAAAATGATCTTTTGACCAGTTGCAGGGAGCATCAGTTTATATTTTGATCTTGTACTGGGAGACCCGTAATGGTCATCTATGGAACAAACTAATTTAGAAAGCAGGCTTGTCTGAGAGTTGTAACTTGAAAACTGTGAATGCGTGTTCCTTGTCGCCTGAATTAAATGTGAATGTGGAAGTTGTATTTGCTTGGATATGATGATATGATCATGTGCACAATAAGTGTGGGTTTGAATTTTGATATATGCAATATGCTTGCTGAATTGATTGAAACTATGCAAGTTGTAAAGGTCACGACTAAGTTCGATGCAAGGGTTTAGATAATGTATGAGGTGATTCGAAAGAAAGATCTGGATGTGTCATGCACTTGAGTAATAACTTGAGTGGGTGTATTCTAGGGATGCGTGGGTTATGGTGTTGAATCAATGAGAATGAGTTGGATTGAGTATCGTTAGATTGACTCGGGGTAGACAATGATTATCCTAGTTTAGAGGATTATCCTAAATTGCTCAATAATGCTGAAACCCGTTGGGAGATTTAGAAAATAGAAAAAACCCGAGAAAAATTTATTGCCTGGGTACTGTTTTCATCTGAGCCGCTGGGGCAGAATTTTTCTGTCTGAGCTGCTAGGGCAGGATTTTTCCGCCAGCGTGAGGCCACTAGAGCGGAAATTCCCCGCCAAAGCGAGATAGAACCTCAACCCTGTCTCCTCTATTTTTCCTAGGTCTCCTTATAGAACTCGAATCGAATCTGAACTAACCCCTGCAATCCAATCAGTATTCAGCAATCAAGGATAGACTAAAAACCTTGTAATAAATTGAATGTTGTCAAAAACAGTAGAAAAACTAGCATCTATGTGCTTACAAAAACAAAAGGAGTGTGCAAAAGTTTCTAAGTGTGAATCTTGGTTGACTTCAGTTTCCTTTTTGGGGCATGTAGTTTCAAGGGAAGGGGTAATGGTAGATCCCCAAAATATTGAAGCAGTCAGGAATTGGGTCCGACTTAGTTCTGTGACTGAAATTAAGAGTTTTGTGGGGCTCGCTAGATACTATTGTTGCTTGCGAAGGGATTAAGGTCAGATTTGCATATTCAAGTTCATAGGTGACAACATTCAAGAAGTTTTGGTAAGGGATGGTTACATAATGAACACCATTACTTTGGAAAATGCATTTAATATTGTTGTCAAAACATGTATGGGTTGTTTAGCGAATGATGAAATTAAGTTATATCAATTGAGATTAGAAGTTATACTACGATTTCATGGATTATTTGTATATAAAGAAGAGGTCGGGATACGACTTCTCCAATAATAGTGATATTTACTTGGTTAAGTTATTAAGTGTGTTACAATTGTGGAGAATTTGGGCATATGAGATGGAAAATCAGCGAGTTCGTGGAGGCCGGGGAAATGGTAATGCGGGTAGAGAAGCAGTGCAGCCAGGCAAGGAGGTTGTCCGTCACGATGACAGGGCTCAGTTTTATGCCTTTTCGGGCAAGACCGAGACTGAAGGTCTGATGCAGTGATCACAAGTACTATTATTTTTTGTGACCACATAGTTAATGTGTTGTTTGATCCGGATTCTACTTATTCTTATGTGTCCGTGCGATTTACCTCATAATTTGATATGATTTGTGATATACATGATGCCCCCATCCATGTTTCTACCCAGTTGAAGAGTCAGTCATAGTCACCCATGTATATCATGTTGTCCTGTTGTGTTTATGGATTTTCAGATTTGGGTTGATTTGGTTATGTTGGATATGACTGACTTGATATTATCTTAGGCATGACTTGGTTGTCCCCCTATTATGTTGTGCTTAATGGTAATGCTAAGTCGGTAACTCTAGAGATCTCGGGTAGGGAAAGGTTAGAGTGGAAAGGGTGTACAAGCCTAAGTCAGCTAAGGTCATATCTTTCGTGCGGGGTAGGAAATTGGTGGGATAGGATTATTTGGCGTAATTGGCTCATATTCGGGATGTTGAGGTCGAATCCCCCTCTATTGAGTCTATTACTGTGGTGTCAAAATTGAGAGAGCTTAAAGCTCAATCTAGGAGCTTCTTGATTAAGGTTTCATCCCTCCTAGTGCTTCCCCGTGGGGTGTTCCTGTCTTGTTTGTTAAGAAGAAATATGGTAGTACGAGGACTGTTGATTTTATCTTAAGCCATAAAGGGGTGGATTAATACCGGGATGAAAAGCTTATAGATAAAGAAAGTCCCATTGAGTATACTTGGGTGAAGGCAATTGAAGTATTTTAGTAAGAAAGTGCGCATAAAAAATGGGTTAGTCCTTTGAATGTGATGGGTATACCTGATTTTGAGGTGTCGTGTTGATGAAAAATTTGACCTTGTAGTGATAGTCAGGGCTGACTGAGCATAAGGGTAATAAGAGTTTGTGATGGAATGCAACAATATAATAAGATTGGTTGGCAACCATTGAAAAAGACTTGAGAAAGGAGTGTACATACATTAGCTCGCGTGTGATGATAAGTGATTGGTTCTTTTTTTTTATTTTAGTAATGAGTATGATGACATTTTAGCGAAATATATTGTAAGATCGATGCTGATGCGATCAATGATAAACGGAGATTAATGAATTCATAAAATCTTCAAGGTACAAGCTAATGTTGATAGAGAAAGGGATTGTGTTATACGGTGGAAATTACAATTTAAATTTTTCATTGTAAGTCTACATTCGTGGTGATGTATTTTGTCAAGGTATGAATTGGCAAGGTGAGAAATGATCAAATGTATCCAGTATTGAGCATTTGAAAGGACTTACACTTGGTTGAGTCATAAGTTTACTACTATTGTTAAGTACCTAAGAAAGGTTTCATTTAAAAAGTGTTGGTTTATAATAAGGTAAATGGTCAGAGTGTTTATGATGGTTGTTAGTATTGTGAGTATGATTCACTAGCTATGCTCTCGTATGTTTTTACTTTTGTGGGTGGATCCCTAGTGGTGGATCAGGGGTACCAAATCCTGTGATGTTCTCTTGGTTGAGTGGGAAGATTGGGAAGATTTGGTTATTTCAAATGACATAATTGGTGTTGTCTTGCAGTTGTTAAATATTTTTGTGGTTCGACATGTACCACTTGCTTTTGAGAATTCATAGAAGAGCTACCATGTGTAATTATGGTTGTCCGACAATCTTAATATTCGTCTAGTCATCAAGGTCATGTATTGATTGTGTGTGGGTGAATGTGGGGATCATTGGATCCAATTCTACTGTTCTCAAGGATAATCTACAATCATAATTGCTAAATCTAGCATTTGATAGTATGGTTAGAGGCTTGTATGCTTGGACATATCCCTCGATAAGTATCTGATATCTAAAGATCAAATTTTGTAAATTAAGCTCATGGAAATTTATGTCGTGAGAAAGAGATGTTGATAAGAACTATGATTGATTTAGTATTATGAGTGTGTGTTGGTTGGTTCAGGTCCACCTCTAATTGTAGCGAGTATTGATTTAGAATTTTATCATGCTTATGTGAGAAAGGATTAGTCCTGATAATTGTTTCAAGGTCCTTGATAACATGTGGCAGACGTGTGTACGATCAACTTTGGTGTTTATTGAGAATAGCTTTGGTTGTTAGTTAAGTTTACATACAATAATAATTATCACTCGAGTATTGTGATGACTTCATTGATGCATTGTATGGGAGGCTGTGTAGATCACTCATAGGGTGGTTTGGGGCTGAAGATGTAAAACCTTTGGGAGTTGATTTGGTGAAGGATGTTCAGGATAAGGTGAGAAGTATCCAAGCTAAGCTTCTAGAGGCCTAGAGTCGACAGAAAAAATATGCGGAACAAGTATCCCAGTGATTCGACGATTCAGATACTACTTTACTCTTAATTTAGCCAGTCTTTTCTAGTTGATCACTCGGGCACGAGTGATGGGTAAATTGGTATCTATTGTAATGACCTGGTTCCGTCATTAGGGAAAAGCCAATGGGAAAGAATTGGACCAGAAAAACTTTTGAGTAGTAACTTGAAATTTCCTAGCCTAGTTCAGATTTGGACAAAATCGGAGTCAAGTGAGTCTAGGGAATCTAGTAATGAATGAGAAGATTCATAATGAAATTGATTGCATGATGGATAGCTAAGACGTTAAGGAACTCGTACGACTTTACGGAATTGAATTCGGGCAAGTAAAACTCCCGAAATTGATCTTGGTGTTAACGGGTGTTTTCTGAGTGTCGTGGGATGAAGGTGTGTTGTGAAATGGGGGTTTGGATCTCTTAATTCCAAAATTTTGTCTCTGTGCATGCCGCTGTAGTGGGATGGATGCAGTTGTAGCGGGATGGGTCCCGCTGTAGTGGGACAGACGCGACTTAAGTTGGAAATAAAACCCCAAAAACATTTTATTCTGCACTTTTCTACTTTGAGAGCTAGGAGACGAACACAGATGAGTTCTTGAGCATTTTCACCATTCTTGAGGCAAAAGGTAAGGTTTTAACTCCCCAAATCCGTTTCGATACGTAAAATATAAATTCGTGGGTGATTATCGATGGGGGAGGGTTTTGATTTGGAAATTATGGTGGAAAAAGCCCTAATCTGGGTATTAGGATCTTGGGTTTGGCCTAGGGTTGTTGGGTTTGTTGTGATCCGGATAATTAGACCTTTAATTGTTGATCCTCGCGTATATTAATTGTTTGTAGACCTAGAACAAGCAAAAAGAATCCGGGAAGGGAACATTAAAGTGCCTTAGGGGATTCAAGCTTGGATTCGAGGTAGGTGATGGTTGTGATTTCATGATTGTGTGATAAATGTTTGTTCTTACTTTATTATAATACGTGTATGTATGCGAATGTTGCATTATTGACCACACTAGTTGTAAATGAGATAGATGAATGATGAATGTCATGAATCATGACTTGATTGTATGATTATGAGAATGTACTTGTGCTTGTGGCTTGTTGAATGGATCGAGTGTTATGTTCCGACACACTAACTTGGATCGATTTCCATATTCTGGCATAAATATATGATCGGTTGCCACGTTCTGGCATAAATATTGGATCGAGTACCAAGTTCCGGTATGCTAACTGTTTGGGTTTGAGTTCAATGAGAGGACCAATGAGTTGACATAATTGTGTATCTTGAGAAATGTGAAATTGTACGTTGTTCGTAAATGATGATGATATTGTATATGTTTGGTGTATGCATGTTATTATTATGTTGTATTGGCTTATGAATGTTGCACTTAGTGGGATAGCCGCGTGATCCTACCAGTACACTGTGGTTGTGTACTGATACTGCACTTGCTCTTTCTTTGTTGAGTACAGGACATCTTCAGGCGGCTATTGACAGACCTCGGTTAGAAGACTAGTGATCGCTTCGAATTCAAGGGTGAGCCAGTTCTTCTGGGCTTCCATGAGTTGTCTTTCTGTTTATGTCCATATTTCAGACTTAGACTTTCTAGTTAGTTATTAGTACATTAGTTTGGGGTTGTAACCCTTCTTGTTTAGACTTATGGATCTTGTTAGAGTTTTGGTACATTGACTTTCAGGTTCTATGCATATTTTCCGCATTTGTTTAGTTGTTAGACTATTGGTTTGGAGTTTATGGGAACTCCATATTTTCTTTCCTTAGCATTTAACTTACTTTTGTAACTTTAATGCCTTAATATTTTGATTGAGTTGGTTAGCTAATTAGTATAAATGGTTCTCACATTGGAGGGTTAGTGTGGGTGCCAATTACGATGACCTGGATCATGATAAAGTTGGTAACAGAGCCTAGGTTCATTGATCTCGATGTACCAAAATGAGTCTAGTAGAGTCTTGCGGAACGGTACGAAGACGTCCGTACTTTTCTTCAAGAGGCTATAGGACTTTAGGAAAAACTCACTTCTTTCAACTTCTTCATGCTATGACTTGAATCCAATTGGTATCTGGGTGATACAAATTGGTATCTTTTCCTCCTTCACTCTATGGTCCGAACTAGAGCAACAAAAGCGGTAACACCATCACCAACAAGAAAGGATGTGTATAGACTACTGACAGTTGAATAGGGTCGCTATTCAGAACAAATATCCACTACCTCGGATAAATGATCTTTTGACCAGTTGCAGGGTGCATCAGTTTACATTTTGCTCTTGTACTGGGAGACCGGTAATGTTCATCTATGGAACAAACTAATTTAGAAATTGGGCTTGTCTGTGAGTTGTAACTTGAAAACTGTGAATGCGTGTTTTTGTTGCCTGAATTAATTGTGAATGTGGACGTTTTATTTGTTTGGATGTGATGATATGATCATGTGCACAATCAGCGTGGGTCTGAATTTTGATATGTGCAATATACTAGCTGAATTGATTTAAACTATGCAAGTTGTAACTGTGGAGTATCGTGAAACTTGTTGTGAAAAGAAGGTCACCACTAAGTTCAATGCAAGGGTCTAGATAATGGACGAGGTGATTTGTAAGAAAAATCTGGACGTGTCATGCGCTTGAGTAATAACCGCGTAAGTGTCTGGGTGTATCCTGGGGATATGTGGGTTATGATGTTGAATTAATGAGAATGAGTTGGATTGTGTATCGTTGGATTGACTCGGGGTACACAATGATTATCCTAGTTCAGAGGATTAGCCTAACTTGCTCAGTAAAGCTGCAACCCATTGGAAGATTTAGAAAAGAGAAAAAACCCCTGAAAAATTTATTGCATGGGTACTGTTTCCGTCTGAGCCGCTGGGGTTGGATTTTCCGCTACCGCAGGCCGCCAGAACGGAAATTCCCCGCCAGAGCGGGACAGGGCGAGACAAAACGTCAGCCCTGTCTCCTTTGTTTTTCCCAGGTCTCCTTATAGAACCCAAATCAAATCCGAACTAACCACTGCAATCCAATCAGTGTTCAGCAATCGAGGATAGACTATAAAACCTTGTAATAAATCGAATGCTGTAAAAAACAGCAGAAAAATTAGCATTCGTGTGCTTACAAAAACAAAAGGGGTGTGCAGAATTTTCTAAGTGTGAATATTGGTTGACTTCGGTTGCATTTTTGGGGCATGTAGTTTCAAGGGAAAGGGTAATGGTAGAACTCCAAAAGTTTGAAGAAGTTAGTATTATATATATATATATATATATATATATATATATATATATATATTATCTAAGAATATTATTGTAGTAGCATTTATCCTAATTCTTGTATTATTATTTTGATATTATAATTTCTCCATCTATTATATTTTTCCAACATCCTCTTCCTCTCCAATTCCGTTTGCTTTTTAGCGGAGTTAGCAGTTGCGTTCTTCACTGATTCTAACAACACCTTCGTCACTTGGTCTTTTCTTGTTCTCAATTTGGTACTTTGGTGGCTACTGCCTCAAGCAAATTGTTTATGTTCTAAACCCCAATACTGAAAAACACCATTCTAAACTCCAACCCCAACCCCTCCCATTCATTCATCTACAAAAAAATAATTCAATTCCAATCACCTCAGCATAAATTATTCATAAAAAATTCACCAAAATGTCCCAAGAAAGAACTGAAAAATCAATTATTGATAACCCCCACAACTTGCACCAGTTGCTCTTAATTTTACAACTAGGTTAAATAATATTGAAACCTTTGGGTGTGAAGTGAATAATCAATAATTGAACTGGGTCTTCAAAAAATAGAAAAAAACACCCCAAGATAGCTGAAACTTTGAAAACGATTGAAAATGAAAATTTTCAGTTAAAAAAAATCCAAACTTTGACTGATTTCAATGATTTTGAAGGCTTTTTACCTTTTGGTTTGTGAAATTGAGAGAAAAAAAATGGGAATCGGAAGAGATGAGGTGAAAAAGTGAAGTTGTACAATCTAATGTTTGATATGAATTTTTTCCAAAAATTGTGCAGAAGCGACACACACAAAAGTGAAACAAATGAAATGAGAGAGAAGAGAACTAAAGAAAATTAAATGAAAGGTGTCAATTAAGTTTGAGTTTTGTTTTTGGTGACACTTTGATTAAGAAATGATCAAATCCACTTTAAAATGTAATTAAGTAAATCTTGGACCAAATTAACATTTTTAAAACTTTCTAATCCTTTACAAAATACAAAAAACACTTCATTTTTCAACTTTTATAATTCTATCCAAATCATTTTAAAAAAAGTAAAAGAAAATAGAATTTTCTCTTCTTCTTCTTCT
>JAJOOO010003847.1:0-25266 GCA_029582685.1 Solanum piurae
GCATGCAAGTGGCTAGTTGAATTGCCACGCGACTCAATCACTTCATGGGAGGAGTTGGTCACCGCATTTAATGTGCGATTTTTCCCTCCCTCAAAGATGATGACTCTTCGGGATAGTATCCAAAGCTTTAAGTGTTTGGAAGGCGAGCCAATTCATGAGACTTGGCTGCGATCCAAGAAGGTGCTGCTCCAATGCCCAACCCATGGCTTGCCTGACAACATATTGCTGCAGTATTTCTACCGGAGCCTAGACTCGGTAAACAAGGATGTTGCTGACCAACTTTCTCCAGGAGGTTTGATGCAACAACCTTACATGATAGCAGCTCAGCTATTGGATGGCATGACCACAATAAATCGGGCTTGGTACACCCGTGAAGACCAAGTCTCCCCTCTTACATTCAAATTCACCAAGGAGCAGATGGAAAAGAATCAAGAGAGGGACCAAAACATGGCCAAGATCATGACACAACTTGACATTTTGTCCAAAAATGTAATGGGAGCTGGTGCTCGGGGTGTCAATGTTGTGGGTATCCGGTGTGCAAATCTGGAAGAGGCAAAGTTTGAGGCTTTGTACAATGAGGAGGTGAACTTCCTAACCAACCAAGATGGTGGTTATCGTTCAAACTACCCAAGGCAGTGTGGTGGTTACCAAGGTTGGGCTAGAGATGAGGTTGGAAAGAGCGTGAATGGAGAGACTGTAATCCTAATTGGAAGGATGGGGAGAAGGATAGGTATGTGCCTCCACACGAGCGTCAAAAGCCAAAGGATTCGGAGGGTGGTAGGTCTGAGGATATGCTTTCTCGTATCCTCAACAAAGTTGAGGGATCAGACAAGATCTTAAAAGAAATGAAAGAAGACGTGTCGACCCTTTGCCAGACCGTTACCTCCTATTCAGTATCAATCAAGCAGTTGGAGACCCATATGGGTCAGATGTCGTCTCACCTAAATCCGAGACAAAAAGGGGGGTTGCCTACAACCCCAAGAATGAGGTTTGAAGGTGGACTTGTGTCATGCCGCGACGTTAACTAAGGCACTGTTTGGGAGGCAACCCAAAACCCCTTATTGCTTTTATTTGTGTTTTGGTAAAATAATGGTGTGTTGTTTGTACAGGTTGAAGTGTGGAGAGTGTTCAAAAAATAAAGGGTGGCGAGCAACAAGTCCAGTCAGTGAGTCACCGAAGAGGTCAGCGAGCTCGACCTAATCCGTCGTTTGACTCAAGACATCTTCAAATTGGAGTCAGTAAAACTCGGCGAGCCCAGGAAATTATTGGCGAGTCGCCGACCATATCGGCGATCCCGATGGAGACCTCTGTTGGGACCCCCACACTAACTAGAAGTCCTGTAAAATTCTACGAGGAAAATGAACACTCGGCGTGTCGTCGAGTGGATAGGCAAGCTCGACTAATGTCACCGAATGGGAGAAGAACTGGACGGTTTTGCCAGTGAAAGGTTTAAAAGTTTCAAACTCATTCACTTTCCCTCACTTTTTATCTTTCCTAACTCACACACGCACACTAGTTCCTATATTTTCGCATTTTTAGTGTTGATTTGTTCTCGGAGTTGGATTACATTGTCGCCTAGCATTTCAATCTTCTCTTAATCAACACCAAAGGTTGGTTTTCTATGCCCCTAGTTTATTTTATCAAAAATTATACTCATTTGCAATAGCCTGATCTTGTTGAAGTGTTCTGGTGTTGCTTGATAGGATTAGATTGTTTACATGCATGATTTAATTTGATAATCTTGCCTGAGTAGTTGTGACTGTTGAATTCCCGTAATTGTATGCCTTAAAATAGATTGAAATTTGAGGGGTTGTGTTTGGGTGTTATGGGTCCTACCTTGATTTCATTAGTGCATGCTTTAATTTTGTTTTCGAAGGTTGCAAGGGTTAATTTCTAGAAGTGGGTTGAAAGCAAGCACGTTGGGTCGTTTGGTGAGCTGGGTCGAGCTTGCCGAACCATTCGGTGGTTCGCCGAAGTTCCTCATCTCGCTGTTAATTTCAAGTTTTGTTTGATGTTGGATCCTATAGCTTTCGGCGAGAGGCTTGAGATCGCCAAAAGCACGTTGGGTCGTTTGGCTTGTTGTTGTTGAACGATTTTCAAAGATGGCTCATTTCATTCCATGTCATAAATGTGATGATGCTTCTAATGTGGCATCTTTGTTTGTTGAAAATGTTGTTAAATTGCATGGAATTCCTCAAACCATCACAAGCGATAGGGACCCAAAATTCCTTAGTCACTTTTGGAAAGAATTGTGGGGTAAACTTGGTACCAAGTTGTTATTTTCAACCTCTTGTCACCCCAAACCGATGTCCAAACTGAAGTTGTGAATAGGACCTTGGGTTCTATGCTTCGTGTCGTGGTGCATGGGAAGTTGGCCTCATGGGAGGAACATTTGCCTATAGTTCAGTTTGCTTATAATCAAGTTATTCATAGAACTATTGGCATGACTCCATTTGAAGTGGTGTATGGTTTTAATCCCCTAACCCCCTTAGATCTCACTCCTCTTTCTCAAGATGTTGTCTTAAGCTTAGATGAAAGCAAAAGGGCGGAAGCCATGAAGAAACTTCATGAGAAGGTGAGACTTCACCTAGAAAAGAAGAACCAAAAGGTAGCCAAAAGGCCAAACAAGGGTCGCAAGAGGATTGTGCTAGAACCGGGTGAATGAGTGTGGGTACATTTTCGCAAGGAGCTATTTCCCACCCATAGGAAGACAAAGTTGATGCCAAGAGGTGATGGTCCATTTCAAGTGCTTGAAAGATTCAATGACAATGCATACAAAATTGACCTTTCTCCATATCAAGTTCACAACACCTTCAATGTTTGCGACCTTTCTCCATTTTCAACTCTTGATCCTCAAATTCCTTTCTAGAAGGAGAGAATGATGCAATTAGGATTGCACCAAGGCCATTCACTCGAAGTCAAGCTCGCGAACTTCAGAGAATGCAAGGTTTGTTCATGAAGTTAGAGGTCCTTGAGCTTGTATTGATGGCAAAGAAGGGGTTCCATGTTTGGAAGATCGCTCGGGGAAGTGAAGGGAAGAAAGTTGAAGAAACTGATACTTTAGGCGATCAGGAGCCGTTTGGCGAATTGCCCAATGGGTTGGACGAGGTCCCAAGATCGCCGAAAGTTATTACAGGATGCTGCCAATAAAGGGTCACATCACCGAACCAGTCGACGACACGCCTAGTCCATTAGGCGAGCCCGACCCAGCTCGCCCTTTATCCTTTTTGGGCCTCTTATGTAATAAACTATATAGCTAATTTGGGGTCCTCTTTTAGGTAGACTATTTTGAATATTGATATTTGAACTCTTGTATGAGTGTTGAGAGATTGGTACAAGCTTGTGTTGATTTTTGCTTAGAAACGTGGGTTGCGAGGCGAATTCAATTCCCTTGAACTCTTCGTAAGAGTTAGGTGCTTCTTGTAGGATTAACGAATTGAGGTCTTAAGGTTTAATATACCTTTTGCTTGCTTTTTGTCTTTAATTTCCTCATTTTATCCGTAAATCGTGGCGAGAATTACATCAGAGCGGAGGATTAAGTAGGGTGGTAGGAGTTATTTTTTTTAGAAATAAATAAATATATATATATATATATATATATATACACTTCACGCGGGAATTTGATATCACAGAATTTATAAAATAATATTTAAAACCTATCAGTCATTAAAACTAAAACACTATGTTGCCTTACATAGAAGATTACGTAGTAACGAACATTAATAATGTAAAGGAAAATGATAATTATAACATCTTATCATTTATATTTCAATCAATCATCCTTAATTTGATTTTATAATTTATCCTTTTGCCTCCAGGAAGTGTTACTATTTGATATTTTGGGAAATTAGATAAACATCAACATGAGATATTAAATTTTCTAATAATTAAATAATCTTTATTTGTACTAACAAATACTTATAACAATAACTTTACAGAAACATAAACAACAAAGTTTAAAACATGCACTAAAAAATAATAATTAATATCATAAGCATAAATTAATGACTGTAAAAAAATATACCAGGATCTATAACAATAGAATGAAACAGAAAGGAAAAAAATTGAGCTCACTGAATGCACAGTGTCCCCTTAAGAAAATTAGTCATCTCTAGTACCCGAGGTTTAAAGGATCCTCTCAGGATGAAACGATTCTATTCACAAGTATATTGATACAAAAACAATGGTGACAGTGAGCCACTCAACAAGAGCAAAGTACACGAATATTTAATTGTGCAGAAGAAGAACAAAATGTTATTATCAACAAAGGATAGTGTGAACAAATACTTATTGTGCAGAAGAAGAACAGAATTTTATTATCAACAAAGGATAGTGTGAACAAATACTTATTGTGCCTTATCGAAAATGTCACAACTCTTTGAAAAAGTTACAACCCTTCGGAAAGGTCACAACATTTCATAAAAGTCACAATTTTTTATAAAAGTCACAACTCTTCATAAAGTCGCAACTCTTCATAAAAGTCACAACTTTTCATAAAAGTCGCTTCTTTTCATGAAAGAGGAAGACTATTTTTGGAAATAAATAAATTTAAAAGGAAATTTTAGCTTGTGTATATGATATATATCATTTTTATTTTTTTGAAGAAGGAGAATGATATAAGAACAAGAATTTTTTTTAAAAAAAATTATAAAGAAACTAAAAAAAAATTAAAACAAGATTGGGGGAATCGGGGTTCGGTTGGAGGAGGTGGAGCGGAATAAGAAAAATGTTATAAATTTTATTGTTAAAAAAATTAATATTTTTTTGAGATAGTGATACTTTAATCTTTATTCTTTAACTTCTTACTAATGCTAATAATTTATTTAATTTTTATCAAGGTGAAATTTTTGTCCATGTGGATGTCATATGACAACTTTTTTTTAATTAAAAGAGAGTAATAAAAGAGAAAGGGTATGTTTCTCAAACTAATGACTGAAACTTTTAAATGTGTTTTTAACATTTCATTCAAAATGTAATATAGCCAAAGAATAGATCAAATTTTGGTTCACCCCAATATTTCTCAATTGTCCAACTTTTGTTGGAGCAAATTTTGGAAATCAAATAGACTTCAACACAAATCCAGATGCTACTTGCATGTAAAAATGAAGATAACAAACAGACTTGGAAACCTCGAAGGAACCACATTATCTTTGGTCGTTGAGTAGAAAGTAGTCGACCCAGTCCCTGCATTCACGTTTTTTTCCTATTTAGAATGCTCACTAGTCACAAGCAATTCCATTTTTTAAAACTAATCAATATCCATCACATCTCAGTATAATGAGATGGCTACATGCGAGATCGGAGTCCGATTCTCCATCTACATTCTTCAAACAGCATAAATGTGAAAGAATTGTAATCCATTATTTGGAAGAGAACACAAGAAGAACATGGATATCATAATCAACATGCTAGGTGTTAACAAAACTTGTCTACATCATCACATGTAAAATTGCTGTTGTGATTAATTTTACAAGAGCACTAACCTGTAACTACTGGAAATAATCATTCCTAACTACAATTTGGCGTCTATTTAAAGAACTAGACTACAATAATTTAATGTTAGCCAAGCGTTTCTTGAAGCTAGCATGCATTCTACAACAAACCTAAAATCATTCTGGTACACCAACACCAGCTAAGATCTAGTACACATCGGCCTCCTCCATTATGCCTGTTATTTTAGGTGGCTCAATCCCCAGCTCTTTTATACTACTCACTTCCCAACGATATTCCTTACTACTCCCGATCCATGCCCTGCCCATGCATGAAATGCCGTTCCTCTGTAACAGTACAAAGACATGGTGAATACCAGGTAAGGAGGAATGTGAACTAATAAAAAGCCCAATGGGGCCTTGAAGTTTATAACAGTGCTGCAGCACAAAAATATACCAGATGTTATGATATAAATGCAGTCACTGTTTTTTTGGTAACCAAAGCAGTACAAATATTATTGGTTCCTCATCGAACCAATGTACTTCTAAGAATGTCATTGAGGATATACTTTAATTAAAATGTAATTTATATTTTGAAAACGGAAGGCAACATATATAACGTCACAAGCTCAAAAGCAATAGTACAAGTTTAGGACATTTCAGTTTGTTTTCATAGGTGTGCAGAAACAACGACACTGGAGATTACATGCTTCAATGAGAAATGCACTGACAACAGTACTGATGGTGGAACACATTCTATATGGTATACTCCTTCCCACCCCCAGCCCCACCCAAGGAGAAACCCCCTTTATACTTTCACTTCCACAAAATCTCCCTCTTTTGGACAAGATATTCATTCATGATTCACCAAAATTGTTTTCGATAGTTGAAGTTGTAAACAATCTGATGAGAACATGTCAATTTAAATTGTACAAGACAAGGTACTTTAGTACGCTAGGCGATTCTAACAATTAAATTCAGTTTGTTTTTTCTTCTTTTTTTTGGGAAAGACGAACAATAGGAATTTTTTTATAAAAAGAAAAAGCATGGAAAGAAGTCAGACAAAGTCAGATTGACCACTTGTTTCCAGTCCTCATTTTCACAGAAACACCCAAAAATCTTCCCAAACATTTTTCCATTAGAAACAGAATTTCAAGGGGAAAGGATCAAAAATGCCCCTCTATACTTTCTTTTATTAGCTAAGTTTGTCCCTCGTTATACTATAGGGCCAAATATGCGCCTATCACTGCCAAAGTATTCAAAAATATCCCTCTTTCTAATGGTTGTCCACGTGGCCTAACATTTGCGTGATGTGGACACCACGTGGCATGTCACCTTGCCGCCAGTTTTTTATTCATTTTCCTTTTATTCTTTTTCTTTTTTTTCCTTTTCTCTTTCTTACTTTTCTTTTTCACAAACTTTTTTTCCTTTTCCTCATTTTCGAATGGCATCTTCCCCAAACTCACCCGAAAATTCACCAGAAAAAGAGATATGGAGTAATTTTGACACAGACAGAGAGAAGCTGAAAATAAAAGGTTAATTTTTTGGGAAAATCCAAAATTTATGTTCAACTTAGCAATTGGTGTTACACTCTTACTTCCGTGTGAATGCTTCTTGACAGATCTGCCAAAGGTGGGATTTTGTATACTTACAATGTGTTCTTTCTTTTGGAAATTTCTTCTTTTTCTACATATTGTAGATTCTTGAGAAAATGAAGCTCTGTTTTGAAGGGAGGTTTGTTTATTCTGTTATTTGGAATCTATGGCAGCTGAAAGAAACGCTTGCATTCAATTTGAAGCTAGTTTCAGTTTTTAATTGAACTGATGAAAATTGATCAAGGAAAGATCTTGATAAATTATTTCTCTTCTGAATAATCTAATTGTTGTTAGATACATGGACCATTTTATCTGGTTCATGTAATGATCCATTCTTTATTTTTTTCTTTTTAATGAATAAGTATAACAAAGACGTTGAGCTCATTCCAGAGGTCACGAGCAGAGAGGTCCCTGACGGATTCATAATCGGATATTATGGCACCTCCACACAATTTTGTCACTGTCTTATTTTTCTTCTTTTTTAGGTGAAGTGTTGGGTGAGTTTGGGAAGATGTCATTGAGGAATAGCAACAAGAAAGTGATGGATGCCATTCGAAAAAGAGGAAAATGAAAAAAAAGTTGGTGAAATGAAAAGTAAGAAAAAGAAAAGAAAAGAAAATGAATGTCCACCTCAATCAAATGTCAGGCAATGTGGACAACCATTAAAAAGAGGGGTACTTTTGCATACTTTGGTAACGACAGGGGCATATTTGGCCCTATAGTATAACTAGGGACAAACTTAGCTAACAAACGAAAGTAGAGATGCATTTTTTACCCTTTTTCCTAGTTTCAACTATAGACCATTTAAAAGGAATGCCCCAAATAACTGTGGCAAGCTCAATATGGGCTCTACTATCTTTCCCTTCAAACCACCTAGACTAATTCCACAGGATATCTGTCATCTCCCTCCAGCAACAGGTATGTAGCAAATAACTCAGTCCACCAAGATTGGAACAAATGGGAAGAAATTACCAAGTGTTTCGTCTCTAATGGGAATTGAACACAAGACTTCATGGTGCTCAAACCCACTTCATTGACCACTACGCCACACCCTAGGGTGGTAGGTCATACTTCAATATTACTATTTATTACTTTTACAACTAAAGGGTTCAAGGCTATGTTGCTCAGACTCTCAAAATTGTCAATGGTGTGTGGCAAAATCTCCAAAAGTAGTGTATATTTGGAGAATCCAACACGGGTGCGGCATGGAAAGTAGAATCGGTGCAACTTAGGTTCAAAGCGCAACATCACATGAAAAGCAATGAGACAAAAAATGAGGACTCCAGACTTGGAAAAGTTCATAGGGAAGTCCCCAAATCCAAACAAATTTATGACAATGCCTAAAATGAGAAAGAAATGAAAAACCATTTTCCACAAAATCATACCACTTTCACCATCAGAATACTCTCCAAGCCTTGAAATGGTATCTAGAAGTGCCTGCTCATGCTCCTGCAGAAGAAGAAAAGTCAGTATCCTTGTGCAGTACATTTGAGAGTATAAACACCTACTGGAAAGTTGAGTTTCAATAACCTTCAGCACTTTATTTGCCTTCTCTACCTCCTGAGGATCTGGATGGCCAGAGCTAAAGATCCTCTCCACCTAACCACATTAACCAGTCAATGAATCAATGTACAAAGTGAAATGTGAGGCAGACAACAAATGCAGTGCTTACCTCTCTGATCAATGTACCAGTATGAAGTAACTGAATATCATCAGGTCCTTTCTTTCCTAGGCCATTCTGTGATAGTGGAAAATCTTTTCTAGACTGAGCTTTAGTCAAGCCCCGACCTCTCCCTGCACCAGGAGCACTATCACGTCCAACAGGTCTAGTCATGGCACGACCTGGTCCACCATAATTTCCGTGATGAGAAATTCCAGGGTCTTCACCCTCCCACTGGATATCCTCGGGAGAAATCTGTCAGGGTAGGCAATACAGGTCAAAAGCTTGAAGAAGCACTTCAAAAACAACTAAAAGAAATGTTGGAAGACAAAATTGATTACCATATTCCATACTGTTTTGTTTCCTCTTTGATATACATTACCATACACACATTATGAAGAATTAATGACAGGTGAATGAGGAGCTACACTAAACAGGAAAACTTTAGATTGTTCATATTCTGGAATACATCTTGAAGCCTCTTCAACATGCTACAGATGAATATCATGCAATACCAGTCCAAGAAATAGGATATGTCCATTCATTTGGAATGGCAAACCACTGAGCAAGTTAGTATGTCAATACCAGAATCAGAAGTTACCTTATGTGATTAATGCAAGTAGAATAATCATTTACAGAAGAATAAATAGTGTTTTAGTATGTCGATACCAGAATCAGAAATTTCTGTACGTGATTAATGCAAGTAGAATAATCATTTACTGAAGAATAACTAGTGTTTTAGTATGTCAATACCAGAATCAGAAATCTCCTTACGTGATTAATGCAAGTAAAATAATCATTTATTGAAGAATAACTAGTGCCTGAAACATTTAGGGGTCTTTTGGTAGAGTGCATTAGAAAAAAATAATGTATGCATTTTATGTATTACTAGTACCTTGTTTGGTACACTTTGTCAGCCTATGTACAACTAATGTATGGTATTAAGGTTATGTATAACTAATCATGAAATTCCATGATATAAGTAATTCAAAGGGTTTCAATGCATGCATTAGCATGGTTAAACACATAATTGCCCCACAAAGCCTTTTCCACATCATTTCCACCATATTTGTGAAGGTACTTTTGTAACCATATAATTCTTTTAGAAATTATGCAATGCATGTTATGTTTAATACACCAAACCAAACACTTCATAAGAAATAATATAAGCATAATTGAAGCATGCATAACTGATACCATTAATACACCATATTTAACATTATTCTTATACACCCTACCAAACGACCCCTTATAGCTTATTAACAATGGTAGAAGTGATACTACTTATCATACTCCAGAGAGTTCACTGCAACTTTTTCTTTGATGAAGTAGGAAATTTCATTAGAAAAAAAGCATCAAGCAGATTCTAGAAGTTCCAATAAATGTGAAATAGCTCCTACATGGACAAAAGAATATGCTAAGATGAGGTTGCTAACAAAGTTTCAAGAAAATAAAAATTGATCAGTTCAATTTACAGTAGTTAAGTAATCCAGTTAAATTTTATTAACAATGGTTTTTAAGTGATACTAGTTTCATAGATTACAAACAATGGTTGAAGTGATACTACTTATCATACTCCAGAAAGCTCACTGCAAGTAATCCAACTACAGTTTTCAAATCATTTCAATAAGCATCGAGGTTAACTAAACTCAATTGCCACCAAGTGACCTGTATTCCAACAACCAAAGCTCAAAGTAGTCATGACTACATTCTTTACATAACGTTCAACTGCTGATGAAAGAAACCCTGCTACAACTTAGAAAAAAGGTAGCAATGAAAAATTGAAAATGATACTCTGAAATGGCTAAAAACCACCCTCCACCACAAAAGAGATGAAAAAAGGTAAGTGAGTTTTGGTAAAACTGATCCAAGATACTATAAGCTTTTTGTCATTAAGGCCAATGTATAGCAGTCTGTGGAATACGAGAATGTATGTTATCCAAAACAAACTTCCCAAAAAAACCTATATGCAAGAAACCTTTAGTCCTCCCTGGGGAAAAAAACATAAACTAGCTCCAATAAACTCAAACAAAGGCACCAGCAATGCTCCAACCAAAGGCTTTCCGAGGAAGAAAAAGTAAGACTATCATATAAAATGATACACTTAAAACAGATTTATGTAAGCTAAAATGTCAATCTCATTAAGATGAAGACAGTCAAAAGACATGAATACAAACTCAACAATATATGGATGAGAGAAAAGGAAATTCAACAAAATCACTACTTGGTGATGAGAAAATTAAGAACGTGTACAACCAAACAATCTTGACATCTGCCATCCAAGGAGAACTGTGCTAGACAAAATGTCAGAACTCTAACACTATACATAATTCTTTTTGAAACTGGGACTTTTAACACTATACATAATACTGGTGATAACTACAGGAGCTGTTCTTGGTATCACTAGTTACCTATACTACAACTTTTGAGCTGACGCTTATACAGGGTTCTGCCAATTCATATTCCAGAAAATGGAAGTACAAAGCAGCCTTCCAGACTTAATTATATTTGGAAAGACACATGCAACGAAATATGGTTTTTACCATGAAATTAGGTATTACAACAACATACCCAGCGTAATCCCATAAGTGGAGTTTGGGAGGGTAGGATGTCCGCAAACCTTAACCCTACCACCTTTGTGGGGTAGAGAGGTTGTTTCCGATAGACCCTCCACTCACCATGAGTTAGTTACCAATAATTTACAGGTCAACAACAACATACCCAATAAAATCCCACAAAGTGGGGTCTAGGGAGGGTAGAGTGTACGCAGACCTTACCTCTACCTCTTGGAGATAGAGAGGTTGTTTCCAAGAGACCCTTGGCTCTACCAATAATTAACAAGTAATAGGTTAAAATCAGCACACATATAGTGCCCATCAAAATATGGGGTAACTATCTTATCAAGGGGAAATCAAGTATAGTCAACTCACCTAGGTTAATTGCCCTTCCCTTGCCTTTTTCTCAAAGAAGGGGTCTATTTAATTATTAAGAATACTTCCAAACTTTCTTTCTGAATCTCCCCTACTATTTCTAATTGGTTGTTTGGAAGAGGAAACTTGCCCATGAAAAGTTTAAGACACTCTTAACCACATTACATGCCAATGAAATACATATCATACAATATTCCAAGTGGTAGAATAGCAATGTTGCTTGGTACCACCAACCTCATAAATCAATACAAAAAATAAAGCTTAAGTGTATTTTGTTGTTCTGCTTTTGGTGTACAAATGTCTACTCCAATGAAACTGAGTCAATCATAGATGTTTTAGGATCCATTTAGATTTGGTTCAGTTTTTCAATAGATTATACTTCCTTTCTGCTTTTGTAAATATGGTTTTTCAGTACTACCTAAGTACTAAATGAAATACAAATGTTACCAGTTTCAAAAAAATTACAAAAAATAATTTTCCAATAGGACAAGCCAAAAAGCCATTAAAATGTTCTATTGCATGAGAAAATAGCATCTAACTACCTCAGCAAGGTTAACCCATTCCCACGTCTCATTTGCAGTACCCATATCATAAACAAGAGCATGTCTACCCTGAAAATTCACAAGAAGATTTCAGCATTCAATCGTGGGGAGAAAAAAGAGTAAATGTTCAAGGTAGAAAAGATCAGGTGTACCTCAACTCGATTAAAATCAGTTATGAGTGCTTCATAAAAATTATTATCATCAGGCCATCTAGTTTTCACTTTCCTTCCAATCAATGGATCAAATGATGCTGCTTCAGCGGGTTCAGAAACCCGATTACCAAATTGGGCTCTTCCAGAAGGACCAGGAATAGGGTACTGCATCTTCATCGAAGACGCACCAGGCATCATCTGGCCCTATGAAGACACACATAGCAGGAAAACATCAGAACTATAGATTGATTGGTATGGTATGCAAGCTTCCAACGTTCTTAGCACATCTGACTTACAGATTTATGCTTTTTACCCTTTGGCCCCACTATAGGTCCTCTCTTGGCAGCAGATGAAGATGGCTGGTTTGCAGCAGTCACTGGAGGTGGATGAAAAGTAGGAGATGGTCCAGCAAAGGATTGAGAAGGTAAAGACTGGGCTATCTTCTGTTTTTTCCGTGACGCTGACACGGAAGGGCTGGGTGTTGGATCATGAACAGATTGACCAGCACCAAGCATACCAGGTTGATGCCCACCTGATTGCCTCCACTCCCTGAAAGGAAGCAATGGGCAAACATTAGTCTCAGAGCTTGACAAACACCGAAATATGCAAAAATTTAAAAATAAATTAAAGAGGGTAATGTGAGGAGTAGCTGTAAAAACAGAACCTTATTCTTCTGATGACATCATCATTATTAACTCTAGCAAGAAGTTCTCTATGTTCTTCATTGGACAACCGTAACTCCTTCCTTAACTCAGTTATCAAGCTTTCTTTCTCCTGAAGAAATTATATTAGTGGAGCAGTCATTTAAACTTGATCAAAATAGTACAACACCAGATTCACGAGTATACTAACAAAAATATTACCCATGAAATGGCATCAGCTTGAGCTTTAAAAGCTCTTAGAACTGAACTGTATGCTTCTTGCTCAAGTTGGTGAATTTGGGCCTCCATATCTGTTTCACCGTACATCCTCTGGTAGGGGACAGAACCAATGACAGCAGATCTTCCATTTCCAGTAATGCGACCGCTGCCTCTTGGAATCCTATTTTGATGTGATGGAGGAAGATCATCATCAGTTCCTGCATAATATTGGGAGTTTTTCAGATCTAGAATGCTAGTAACCCATTGCATTATACAGAATTAATTAAAAACACAATACAAAATAATTAAACACATCTATATTAGCACCATACTATTAGAAAGATAGGAAAACTTCCTTGCCAACACAGAAAATTATCAAACTGTCACCTCATCCGGCAGGGACCAAGTACGAGAATGGACAACAACTACATTAACCAAAACAGATCCTCACCATTCCACTCTTGATATGGATATAAGTATCACATTCTGTGCAATATACATTGACAGTAAACCTAAACTGCATTGGAGGACCAACAATAACAATCATACAACAATTCCAAGTCAGTTACACGATCTATATGAATTCCATATAGCTCCATTTGAACCCATTTCATTTCAGTAAAAGATACTCCCTCCATTTCAAAAAGAATGACCTCCTTTCCTTTCCTTTTTAGTCTGTTTCAAAAAGAATGACCTCTTTCTTTTTTTGGTAACATTTTAATTTCTATTTTCCACGTGGCATGTTTAAGGCCACAAGATTAAAGGGCAATTTTGTACATTTGACATAACCTTAATTTAGGACCACAAGATTCAAAAGTCTTCTTTATTTTCTTTAACTCCGTGCCAAGTCAAACCAGGTCATTCTTTGTGAAATGGAGGGGTTAATATCTTAAACCTAATATAAGCATACCAACAAGCCTAAGCCTAAATCAAATTAGTTGGAATCAACTATACCATAGAGTATATTTTGTTCCCTAACTGAAGTGTTCAAAGATTTCATTAACACATGGCCATACCATCTCAGACGAGCTTCATTAATCTTATACCACTTCTAAAATTTCCAAAGTAAGATTTCAAATTTTACAATATTTCCGATCATGAGCATTCAAGTTGCATACACATCCATAATGTAAATTCAGGTACCCTCTATGTTCACATTTTCTCCATCATAACAAAGTATATGTCTTGAATCAAGAAGAAGAAGAAATTAAAGGAGATGGATTAGGTTCAATGTTTCTATTTTGAGCTCATAATTTCATAGAACACATTAATTCTTACAAGAAAATCAATCTAAATTTCTCTATAGTAAATAATGATGGAAGAGGGAATGAACATATCTCAAAGAAAAAGTTTTAAAAAGGAAAAGAATTCCTTATATGCCAGAACTAGACGGATTGAATACAACTGATAAAAAATTCCAAGTCCAAAAACCTAGTTGTAATAACAAGAGAGATACAATTGGAATGTTTCACGTAAACAACAATGTACATCCTAGTTCCCCAAACCCTAACCCCAAACCACACTGAACAACCCTAATTGAGCATGAAGTTGCAGAAAACAAACCAAAAAAAATCATTTTTTTGTGAATGTAGAAACTCACCACTGCTATCGTAGGGCTCGTAGTCCATAGCCAGCTCGCAAACTGGAACTTGAAGAACCGAATAGAATAGAGTGAAGCCAAGAATATATGAAATCAAATTGAACTCAAAACCCAACAGAAAACGAAAGAACAAAAGCGGCGGCGGCTGCGGCGGCGTGTGGGGTTGCAAGATTAAGGGTTAGGGTTTTACAAGTATGCAAATCAATTGGGGCATATGTGAAAGGTGGAAGAAGGGAGAGTATGAGTTTGAGAACGCGGATGTGAAACGGGTTTTAAATAATTAGTTTAATGTTAGGATTTGAAATCCGCCTCCTTTGATCTTTTGCCGTTTTCTTCTTTTTTTTCTTTCCCGTTTTGATCTTTTTGTTGTTGAATTCAATTTGCTTTTGCCCACCCAAAAAATGTTTTTTTTTGTCACGAGGAATTTGAAGCACGTGTTTTTGGCATCTCTATTAGTTGGACAATCTTCAGCTAGCAAGTGAGGTTTCACCTATGTTGCAAAACTCCAATCGAAAACAATGTTGTTAATTTATTATTATTCGGTTAATGTTCTTTTAATGGTTTTATTTAAAATATTATTGGATTATCAGTTTAATTTTAATTTTTAATATTGGATAAATCGATAATTTACTAAGACTTAGTAATTTACTATTTTATCCATACATAAATATTAAATATGAATCTCGGTACCTTATTAGCCCTTTGTCCGTTAGCCTTCAATTCACATTTCACGTTGATTTTAAGTTCACAACTTCATATTATACAAAACGTCAAAACCCAACATAAGAATCTTATTGATGTTAATTTATCTTTGTGTTACGCTTGTATAGTTCTTTTTCATTTTAGTTATTACTATTTCTATTTTATGAGCATTTGTAAAGTTACTGTAATCATTTAAAATTTATTAAATATAAATTTATAAAATGGTTCGAATAATATTAAATTCATAAATATATTGGTCCAAATAAATATTACGGATTAATATAATTGAGTTAATTATTTAAATCCAATAAATAAGAATTTAATTAAACTCGCTCCATAAAGTCTGTCACGACCCGAGCCTACACCCTGGACATGGCCGGCACTCGAGAACCATTGATGGTCCCCAAGTGAACCATCATCTGGACTAACTACAAGCGGAAGACTAACTCAACATACAAAGCTTAAAAATTGAATAAAATTCATTGAACTCAATTACAAATCTTTAACTCAAATGAATAACTCTGAATAAAAATAATATATTCAACTCGCCATAAAATAGGCAACTTAAGTCTTTAAAACATTTAACAAAATAAATGAACGGACTTCTAAAACTCTATGGTCTATCTATAAAGACTCTAACTGACAATGATGGAAATCGGGACAAGACCCACGACATAACTAAAAGTACAAGTGGAACCCTCCGGAAGCAAGGAGGTTCACCATAGCTAACTCGAACTGCATGTGGTATCAACAAAGCGTTTGTTGATGATCTTGAATACCTGTATCTGCATCATCAAACAATGCAGGCCAAATGGCTCAGTACATGGAATGTACGAGCATGTAAGGAGAATTCTAAAGCATAAACATAAGCTTGAACTAGTGGAAAAATGTAAGGAGAATTCTAAAGCATAAACATAAGCTTGAACTAGTGGAAAAGAAACATACTTACCTCTTCTCAACTCAACTCAACTTAAAGAAACATAGTTCAACTCAACTCAGAGAAAATATGATTCAACTCAATAATAAGATATTCAACTCAAGGTACTCAACTCTGGATACTCAACTCAATATAAAGCAACAATTCAAATGCAATATATGGAAAGTTTTTAAAACAGTATAAAGCAACTCAATGTATTAAAAAAATCAATAGTAACTCAGTTTGTATGCAGGGATACAATATAAACTCTGTTTGTATATGAAAATACAAAATAAACTCTGTGTATATAAAAATACAAAATATCTTTGTGGGAGTTTCTCTAACCGACAACCATCACTATGAGCTATGTCATGATACAACATCTTGCCTCACGCTGTCAGGGCCATCTTATACCTTGTTGGGGGTATAGAACCTAACTACTAAGAGGATCCACTAGTCTATGCTAAAAAGCACTAAATAATCATCTAAAAAGTATGACCCTTTTCTACCCATGCTGGCTATACAGTTTATCGAGACTTTGAATTATCTGAACTCAAACTCGTCCCCAAATCGGTGCTCGATATTACTCCCAAAATATAACTAGCTCATATGTTTAAAAACATAATTTTTTTTGTGGTTTGAGATAATTACTCAAAAACTAGATCAAAAGCTCTCTTGAAAATCTTAGTTTCCTCTCATCTTAAATGTGAAAACATTTACTCTTGGTAATACTTAGTTCCCATTTATTATTTTAATAAAAATGAACTCAACTCTACTCTTTCTCAAAACCATTTCAAAATCATATTGTAATATGATCATTGATGACTCGAGAAGTCATATTGCATAAACATTGATGGTATATCTAGATACCATATTGCTCATACATTGATGGCATACTCGATTGTCATACTAATCATGTTTTAGAAAACTCTTTTCTCAAAACTCATCTTTACTTTCTCAAAACTCAGTTTAAGAACTCAAGTGTTTTCTTTAAAAAGCTTTTTAAAATTTATAGCTCAAATCACAGGGTTCATGTGGAATTATGAACATGAACGACTCAACTCAGGGATCTTAATAGCAATAAAGAATCTCAGAATTCAAGACTCAATAATACTACTCATCTCTAGTCTGCTCGACTCATAGGGTTCATGCGGAATTATGTGCATGAACAACTTAACTCAAGTGTTTCATGGGTAACATGTAGTAGTCCCATGATTAGGAATATAATCTCAAAAGGATTATGAATTCAATACTTAAGACTTAGAACTTGAAGATACTACTCCTCTCAAAGATACTCAAATTATGGAGTTCATGCGGAATTTATGGCCATGAACGACTCGACTCGAGTGTCTCCATAACAATATGGAACTCATGTATACGAATCTTATCATTCTCATACTTAATTCCTCAAAACGTAGTTCAAATCGATAGTTGATCTCAAAGGTTTCACAATTGAACTCAAAACCTTTCTTGAACTCTACTCTTAACTCTCTCTTAAATGTGAATTATGAATTCAAGAGTTATGGTTCATGATATGAAGGGTCTCGTAATGATAAAGTAGACTCATAAATACATTCTCCTCACTCTTATACTCACTTGCTCGAGTCTTGAAACAAGTTATTTGAAGTTGTAGAAGACTCCTAAAAAAGACTCAAAGGGACTTTCTCAAAATGTTCGGAAGAACTCTCAAAACTTAACTCTTAAATCTACCTTGAATTTGAATTATGAATTCAAGGTTATGATCATGTTAGGAATGATTTATATATGTTTAGAAGTAGTTTAGAGTGCTTAGAATTAAAAAGGAGAGAATGTATACCTTAAAAGAACTCAAACAGAGCAACTGACTGCAAACTGGATGGGGCAGGCGACCCTAGCGCACTGAGTGGTGTGGGGCGCCAGCCCCTAAACTACAGAACATGATTTGGGGGTTCACTGGTTGACGCCAGGCCCCAACCCAGAAAACTCGACGAATTTCTTTGCTCGTTTTCTCACCTTAATTTGCCTAGAATCTAATGATTTCCTACCCAATCACTTAGAATTGATTACTCAACATAAGGACACTCTAATCTACTCAATACATCCCTCAAAACACTGACTTTCATCTCAAGAATTCATCAAAACCACAACAAAACAAGATTTAGAATGAACTTCAAGAACTCTAATCTTTCAACTTCAAGAATGAAATTGCGCTGAAAATAACATGATTGGTGTGTGGGTGAACGAACCCAACACTATGGAAGCTTACATACCTCTTAGGGATTAAACTTATGGCGAAAATCCGCAACAAAACTCAAGAACCTCGACGAACGCTTTGATCCTCTCCTCTTTTCTCTTCTTTTCTCTTCTTGAACTCTCAACTAAAACCCTAGGCATATATTAGGATTATAAAACTGAATCTAATCAGATTAAACCCCTAAAAACTTACTAAAAATAAATTAAATCTGATTGGGTAAGGAAAAGACCAAAATACCCCTCACTATTTTCTCGGGTAACTTTCCTTAATTGAACAACTTGACTTCAAAAGGGCAAATCTCACTCATACAAGCTTGAAAATTAGCAAACTTCATGGCGTTGGAAATATAATTCAAAGACCTTTCATTTGATACCTTATGGGCCACCTAACTCATCATGTATTGAAAGTTATGGTCGTTTGAAGTTGACCCAAAACTTAAAAGAACTTAGGATTGACTTGAACGAACTCTTATTATTTCTTCTTGGAACTCAAGGTGCTACATCTTGTAACCTTAACACTCAAGAAATTTTAAATTCCTCGGTAAAATCCTACTCACAATGAAGAATGGTTCGAGTCTTACCTCAAGAAAATTCTGGGGTGTTACAATACCTCCCCCTTGGGATCATTTGTTCTCGAATGATGATTGGACTGGGTATGGAATAGGGTTTCTCTTACTAAGGTCTGAGTCTAATGGTATGCTCTTAATATATTCAAGCTTAACCCAAATCCTTAGGTTCGGGTTCTATACCTCACTATAGGGAACCTCATCCCAAGACTATTACTCTTTACCACCTCATTAGGCTCATATCAAGAACCACCTAATGTTTAACAACACCACATTGAAGCTTAGTATTCTAACAACTCCATGGACTCCTACTTACCAACTCCTTAAGAAGTTCTCCTTCTCTCATCATCTCTTCCATACCACCTAGAATTTCCCGCATCACTATTCGGAACCAACTAAGGGCTCTCATTTAACTATTCTTCATAGTAATACCTCATCCTCATCTTCCTCCTTATTTATAACCTTAGATGGAATTATCACACCATCACTATCACGATAAGAACATCAACCGCCTCTTTCTAACATCACTCCATTACTAAAAGGACCTCCGAAAGGATATCTCCATACTCTTTGGAACTCATTACAATCTTAATCTCAAACACTTGACTTGATTCCTCATCTTGTCATCTCCCCCTTAGGTCTAAAGCTGACACTTGAAAGCTATTGACCTATTCCATCATCTCTAAACTGGTCTAAATCCTCTTTTACTCTAACACTCGGAAGAAGTTTATCTCATGACTACCGAACTCTCCATAAGTAAGTACTAAGACCTCTTTATAAGGTGTTTCTGTTAACCTCTTCTAATTAGATACACTATTGGTACACCTCTTAATGCTCTTTTCTACTCTTGTGTCAGCCACACTTCATTGCCCTTATCTAAAGGTTAGGGTCTCTCACTTGTACCACTCATATTTATTGCAGCTAACATCTCAATTTGTCACCTGCTCTATGTTAAGTCTTCTAGATCAAATCTCAAGACTAACATCATCACCCTCATGTTTCCATTCTTTTGATCATGACACTCATCTCAAATTCAAGCTTAATGTTTATTACTAAACCCGAATATCAATATGATTGCTCGTCTACTATACTAACTCACCAATACTATGCACAAATTTAGAAACACTCGTCCCCTAGGAACTTGTGAGAAGTAGTCAATCCTTATCTCTCAAATAGTTCTATCATCTTCTGAATACCATGGGGTTTCCCCCTTCAAAGTTCTAAAGCTTAGCTTGGATTTATCATCTCGTGAATACTATGCTATCTGATTCCACACATATACTTAGTCTCATTTAACACGATGACACATCGACATCAACTCTATTCTGGTTAAAATATACTCTAACTCATCTTGACTAATAACTATTTCTCTTCCTTCTATCAAGAACTCTCTACAACATTATTATTCATTTTCTACTCATAAAGGAACTCATCACTTATAACTGACCGGGTGCATGATTGCAATAACATAATCTACCCCATCACTAACCCTTTCATAGATCTCTCGACCTCTGCATACTTTTCTCTAACTCTAGGCACTTTCACTACTACTGCTCATAATTTTGTAACTCATGCTACCTTTTTGGATGAGAATACTACCCAAGCTCTAAACATACTTCCTCATAAGGATTTCAGCTGAAATAGGGCTTAAAGAAGAGAGTACAACTCACTTTTAGCTTCAATGCACGATTCATATGAACATGAGTGTATTACTCTGAAACTCAACACTAAACTCACTCATGGGCTCCTCTCAAGACCCTCTGCAGTCTCATGACTTCCTCAAGACTTTTGCTAAGAACAACTCATCCATAAGGATCTTGGGCTTTACTTTTCAACCACATCTAGTATGATGGGTAGTCGAATGATTCTGAGAACGCACGAGTATGAGTAAATCTCTATGGCATAGCTCTATTGCATGATTTAGAGTATGAAAGAAGGGAAACTTTTCCTAAATATCTATAGTCTCTTATTTATAGAAGTGGGCCCTCACAACCATAAACAATATCCTACCGACACGACTTCATAGATACCCTAGGACACTTGAACTATGTGCTCTGATACCAAGTTTGTCACGACCCGAGCCTACACCCTGGATGTTGACGGCACTCGAGAACCATTGCTGGTTCCCAAGTGAACCCCCATCCGGGCTGACTACAAGCGCAAGACTAACTCAAGCATACAAAGTTTAAAAACCAAATAAAATTCATTGAACTCAATTCAAAATCTTTAACTCAAATGAATAACTCTAAATAAAAATAATGTATTCAACTCGCCATAAAATAGGCAACTTAAGTCTTTAAAACATTTAACAAAATAAATGAACAGACTTCTGAATCTCAACTGTCTATCTATGAAGCCTCTAAATGACAATGATGGAAGTCGGGACAAGACCCACGACATCCTAACAACTGACATAACTAAAAGTACAAGTGGAACCCTCCATAAGCAAGGAGGCTCACCATAGCTAACTCGAACTGCATGTGGTATCAATGAAACGCCTGTTGATGATCCTGAATACTTGTATCTACATCATGATATTATGCAAGCCAAATGGCTCAGTAAATGGAATGTATGAGCACGTAAGGGGAATTCTAAAGCATAAACATAAGCTTGAACTAGTGGAAAAGAAACATACTTACCTTTTCTCAACTCACTCAACTCAACTCAACTCAAAGAATCATAGTTCAACTCAACTCAGAAAAATTATGGCTCAACTCAATAATAAGATATTCAACTCAAGGTACTCAACTATGGATACTCAACTCAATATAAAGCAACAATACAGATGCAATATATGGAAAGCTTTTAAATAGTAGAAAACAACTCAATGTATTGAAAAATTCAATGGTAACTCAGATTGTATGCAAGGATACAATATAAACTCTGTTTGTATATGAAAATACAAAATAAACTCTGTGTATATAAGAATACAAAATATCTCTGTGGGAGTTTCTCTAACCGACAACCATCACTATTAGTTATGTGATAATACAACGTCTTGCCTCACACTGCCAAGGCCGTCCTATACTTTGCCGGGGGTATAGAACCTAACTACTAAGTGGATCTACTAGTCTATGCTGAAAACACTAAGGAATCATCTAAAAAGTATGAACCGTTTCTACCCATGCTAGCTACACGGTTTATGGAAACTTTGAATTATCTGAACTCAAACTCGTCCCCAAATCGGTGCTCAATACTACTCCCAAAATGTAACTAGCTCATATGTTTAAAAACATAACTCTTTCTGTGGTTTGAGATAATTATTCAAAAACTAGCTCAAAAGCTCTCTTGGAAATCTCAGTTTCCTCTCGTCTTAAATGTGAAAACATTTACTCTTGGGAATACTTAGTTCCCATTTATCATTTTAAAGAAACTGAACTCAACTTTGCTCTTTCTCAAAAACATTTCAAAATCATATTGTAATATGATCATTAATGACTCGAAAAGTCATACTGCATAAACATTGATGGTATAGCTAGATACCATGCTGCTCTTACATTGATGGCATACTCGATTGTCATACTAATCATGTTTTAGAAAACTCTTTTCTCAAAACTCATCTTTTATTTCTCAAAACTCAGCTTAAGAACTCTAGTGTTGGCTTTAAAAAGCTTTTTAAAATTTATAACTTAAATCACAGGGTTCATGTGGAATCATGAACATGAACGACTCAACTCATGGATCTTAATAGCAATAAAGAATCTGAACACTCAAAACTCAACACTCAATGATACTACTCATATATAGTTTGCTCGACTCATAGGGTTCATGCAGGATTATGTGCATGAACAACTCAACTCAAGGGTTTCATGGGTAACATGTATTAGTCCCATGATTAGGAATATAATCTCAAAAGGATTATGAATTCAATACTCAAGATATAGAACTTGAAGATACTACTCTTCTCAAAGATACTCAAATTATGGAGTTCATGTGGGAATTTATAGGCATGAACGACTCGACTCGAGGGTCTCCATAACAATATGGAACTCATGTATACGACTCTTCTCATTCTCATACTTACTTCCTCAAAACATAGTTCAAATTGATAGTTGATCTCAAAGGGTTCACAATTGAACTCAAAAGCTTTCTTGAACTCTACTCTTAACTCTCTCTTGAATGTGAATTATGAATTCAAGAGTTATGATTCATGATATGAAGGATGTCGTGATAATAAATTAGACTCATGAATACATTCTCCTCACTCTCATAATCACTTGCTCGAGTCTTGAAACAAGTTATTAGAAGTTGTAGAAGACTCCTCAAAAAAACTCAAAGGGACATTCTTAAAATATTCGGAAGAACTCCCAAAACCTAACTCTTAACTCTACCTTGACTTTGAATCATGAATTCAAGGTTATGATCATGTTAGGAATGATTTATAGGTGTTTAGAAGTAGTTTAGATTGTTTATAATCAAAAGGAAGTGAAGGTACACCTTAAAAGAACTCAAATGGAGCAATCGACTGCAAACTGGATGGGGTAGGTGACCATGGCGCACTGAGTGGCGCGGGGCACCAGCCCCTAATCTACATAACATAATTTGGGGAGCACTGGCTGGCGCGGGGTCCCAAGCCCCAACTCAGAAAATCCGACGAATTTATTTTCTCACCGTAATTCGCCTTGAATCGAATGGTTTCTTCCCCAATCACTTAGAATAAATTATTCAACATAAGTACATTCTAATATACTCAATACAGCCCTCAAAACACTCACTTTCACCTCAAGAATTCATCAAAACCCCAACAAAACAAGATTTAGAATGAACTTCAAGAACACCTATCAAGAACTCTTCAAGAACTCTAATCTTTCAACTTCAAGAATGAAATTGCACTGAAAATAACATGATTGGAGTGTGCGTGATCGAACCCAACACTATGGAAGCTTACTTACCTCTTAGGGATTAAACCTATGGCAAAAATTCGCAACAAAACTCAAGAACTTCGACGAACGCTTTGATCCTCTCCTTTTTTCTCCTATTTTTTCTTCTTTTCTCTTCTTGAACTCTCAACTAAAACCCTAGGCATATATTAGGATTATAAAACTGAACCTAATCATATTATACCCCTAAAACATTACTAAAAATGAATTAAATCTGATTGGGTAAGGAAAAGACCAAAATACCCCTTACTATTTTTGGGTAACTTTCCTTAATTGGATAGCCTGATTTAAAAAGGGTATATCTCACTCATACGAGCTTGAAAATTATCAAACTCAGTGGTGTTGGAAAGATAATTCAAAGACCTTTCATTTGATACCTTATGGGCCACCTAACTTATCATGTACTGAAAGTTATGGTCATTTGAAGTTGACCCTAAACTTAGAAATGACTTGAATGAACTCTCTTTAGTTCTTTTTGGAACTCAAGGTGCTACATCTATTGACCTTAATACTCAAGATATTTTAAATTCCTCGGTAAGATCCTACTCACAACGAAGGATGGTTCGAGTCTTAACTCAAAAAAATTGTGGGGTATTACAAAGTCCATATGCCATGTTACTTAAATCTGATTGGCCGAAGGGAATCATGTTCTTATCACAACTCCTCTAATTTAAAACTATAAATAGGTGTCCTTATAATTCAGAAGAGGGCTCGAAAATGCTGAACAAGAAGCTAGAGAAAGCTCGTGGTACAAACGCCATAAATTTCTCTATAAACTACCAGTTTAAGATTTAAGCATTCAAGTTCAAGAATGATCAAGATCAAGGCCATCAGTTTCAAGAACAAGCTCGAAGCCCTTGAATTCAAATAAAAGTCAAGATCAGGATAAAGTTCAAGTTCATCGAAGATTCAAGAACAAGATTTAAAGCCCTTGAGTCCTAGATCAAGTTCAAGACAAATTCAAGATCAAGCTCAAAAGCCCTTGAATTATATCCGAAAAGGAAAATTTAGAGGAATCATAGAGATTGTAACACTCGCACTTAAAATAAATAAATACGATTGTTGCGATACTTTTCCGTTCTTGATTATTGTTTTCTCAGTGCAAATTTTATTGTCTACAAATTCTAGCACGCCTACTGGGACAATCTCTACTCTCATCTCAACTTTTCAAGCATCAAAGAATATCAAAATGACTTTCATAA
>JAJOOO010003848.1:0-32244 GCA_029582685.1 Solanum piurae
GTACGGGATTAGTCCCGAAATTTTGTACTCTAAAGTATTAGACGGTTTGAGACAACATGTATAAAGTCTAGAAAGTCTTCCGCTTGCTATTTTTTTTTATGAAATGTTTTCTTGGTAAAGAAAGTCTTCAATTCCTTATGGTTTTAGTGTTAATGCGATGAATGAATGCTAAGAGGCTTGTATTAGACATCTTCGAGGTCGAGTACGCCGGTTACGACTAGGGGGTGCTCCTGGGTCGTGACAACTTCAAAACACCAAAAACTCATTTTATTCCTATTTGGGCTCCAACTCTCTCCCAACCAAATCAAACTTGCTTTAAAGTGCCTGATTCATCTGAGAAAACCAACACCACATTGAAACAACCGAATTGAGAACATAGGGCAGTGGCAGATGCAACCCAACTCATAAAACAACATACTCACCTTATGCTCGACATCTAGCATCTTCTAATCATCAAAAGCATTCTAGCGGTCCTTAGCTATCCTAAACATCTCCAGCACCATCTAAATCCCGCCTGCAAGACCCCATAACACAAACCTCATATGAAGTACATACTCTACTTGAACATCGAGGAATAACAACTTCCAAAAACACGAACTCAACACACGACAAAGCCAAAAATCCACTCCTCACTCTCAAAGACCAACAAATTTGAACTTAAAGCATGATAATCCTAATATTGATACATCGACACTAATTTAAAGCATGATAATCCTAATATTGATACGTCGACAGTGAGCCCAGCTCCAAGGACCTACTCCAAGCAAATGAACTTCTGAATAAAACTACCATGACCCCAAAAGCTACTCTACCACAACAAATCTGAACCAACCATCCAAGTTTAAGGGAAACCAAGTCGGGAGGTGGCATTCGACACATTCAACTGACCAGTAGTGGCACAAGGGTACCCACTCCCATCAACACACTCTACAAGGATCTTAAATAATACAGAATTATAAAGAGATATAAAATAAATAACTTACAAGAAACTGGCGTTTATTCCATAACTTCAAACATAGAAAGCAAGAACATAGGAAATAGATTATAAGAGAAAGAGAGGTTTTCAGAATATATGAAATTTTCTGATGCCTCTAAATGCAAATGAAATTCTCCTTTTATAGGAGATGGAGAAATTGCCTTTATATCTTAGGCATACAAGTGTAAGGCTAGGATGTTGCCGACAAAAAGGAGGGGTCTACTTCTTTTGTTAAAGTAGAGATAGTGGAGAATAATTTTCTCATAGTGGGAAACATATGGGTCCATTTCTTTTTCAAAATTGACCGGATGGGAATCTCCTTTTGACTAAGGAGAGATAATGGAACATCTTTTTCTCAACAGTGTTTTGTCTTGTAGCTTCTCTTTGGATGCTAATTTAGAATAATGAAATGCCACTATATGGAAAAATAATTCCGGCTTTGCCTCTATTTTTCCACAAGGGTCCTTTTTATATTCATAATCAGGATCCATGTAAGCCAAGGCTAAACCTTTGGGATCACATATGCCACCATTGTCTTCGCTGTTGCTTTTGGTGGAAGCGGCATCTTCAATCATTTTCATGATCTGGTTTTCATCATATTCTTCCATGTTATCCAATGCATCTTTTAGTTTCTTTCTGAGTGCTGCCTTGGATGAACTCTTTGTAGAAGATGAACTTGCCTTGTCTTTTGACTGGACTTTAGTATTAGGTTGTTTGGGAATCCAACCTTTGACTTGGATTTGCTTACACAAATAATGGATACGTTCAAAATCATTCTTGGAAAAGTTCCAAGAAATAATATACGATATTCTTTTATGAATATAATATTTGCATAATTTAATATGCGCTGGTAGAGTAGTAATTCCTTCTTTGGTTTGAAAATCTCCAAACCTATTGAGAAATTGCTGGGGGAGAGCTTTCTCAATTCCTCCGAATAAGTTCCACCACTTGTAGAACCATCTGGGAATAGGTGCTTTGATAATGCTTGGACTGTACTTTATGAACCAAGTATATCTTGGTCTCAAATAAAGAAAATTCATACATGCTGCCTTATAATCATACCAATTATAAGTCTGTGGATTATGGGTCATCGTCAAAGCAATGGGAGTATGTAGGTGGTCTGCAAACCATTCAAAAGGATCCAAGATTTTCTTGATAGTGAATCTTGAATAATTGATATAGTTGTTTGCATCTCTAGAATGCTCTATTTCTATTGAATCTGTATCAATAAGAATGGCTTCATAGAATCTTCTGGTCTTTAATGGATTTTCAGTATCCACATAATTGACATCTGTATAACAGGGTCTGATTAGAGCTGAGGTATCCATGTTTCCATATTCTTTGTTGAGAGCCATTATAAGCAATACCTGTGAGACAATAAATTCAAAAGATTCTTCTTATTTTTGGATTTATTTAAAGGGAATAGTTTTGGTTAACTCAGGGTTAACGGCTTGGGCGAAAGACTCTGGTGCTTTCATAGTATAACTCTCTTTAGTTTGGACAGAACTGGAAGATGTTTCTTGTTGAAAGGGTTTTGTTGGTGTAAGATTGATCAACTTTGGTTGAGGTGGGCAAGTGAGCTTTGGAAGCTTCTGTTGAGGAGGACTGGGTAGCCTTGGATAATCTGCCAAAGCTGTGAACTTGTTTTGGAAGGTTAGTTCAGGCCTTTGAGTAGCTTCAGTTTTTACTGGAGTTAAGGGAGGAAGTGTAAATGGTCTAGCCATTTTTGCATTTGGAAGATTGTATCCTTTAGAAGGAGCAGTAGGTCTAAATGGCCTCATGTTTTCCCTGCAAGAATTCACGAGTTAGAAAGTCTGGTAGAGAATTATCTTCTCCTTTGATAAAATCAAATTTAAAATCAAAGCTAGATAGTAGAGCTTGCCACCTAGCAAATATTAGTTTTGAAATAAGGTTTTTAACATCTTTTTCCAAGATTTCTTTAGGTGACTTACAATCCACTTTTAATAAAAATTCTTTATTAACAAGGTCATCTTGAAACTTAGTGATACATAGCACTTTAGACAAAATTTCCTTTTTAACAGTTGAATAATTTTTTTGAGCGGAATTCCAAATTCCGGATGTAAAACGAACGAGTTGCTCTGTAGATTCAAGATCTACTTTTTGTCTAAGAATTCCGCCATAACCTGCATCAGACGCGTCAGTCTCAACAATCATAAAGGCATCGGGGTTAGGAATTCCTAGACATGGAATATTTTGGACAAGAGCTTTAACTCTAATGACAACTTGGGTTTGTTCAGAACTCCAATGGACTGGGTTCTTCCTAAGCCTTTTATACAAAGGTTAACAAGTTTTTCTGACTTTTGGAATAAAATCAGCAACATAGTTAAGACTTCCTAAAAACCTCTGAAGTTGGGTTTTATCAGGAATTTCATTAGGAAATTTAGAAGAGAACTCAATGGCTCTACAAATAGGTTTGTAAGTACCTTGGTAAAGATCATGACCTAAAAATCTGATAGTGGTTTGAAAAAGTACCATTTTCTTGGCACTGACGACTAACCCATTATTCTTAACAATCTTGAAGAAAGTATTGAGATGTTTAAAATGAGAATCAATGTTTTCTGAAAAGATGAGCACATCATCAATATAAACAATTGACATATAAGAATAATCATTAAATATGGAATTCATGATATTTTGAAATTCAGATGGGGCATTCTTAAGCCCGAAAGGCATTACATTCCATTCATACTGTCCAAATGGGACGTTGAAAGCAGTTTTGTATTTATCTTTTTCTGAAACCTGGCTTTGCCAAAAACCTGATTTCATGTCAAACTTGCTATAGACATTAGCTTTAAAAGTTCTTTTCAAAAGGTCTCGTTTGTTAGGTATAGGATACCTGATCCATTTTAAAACACAGTTTAAAGGTTTATAGTTGATTACCAGTCTTGGTGCTCCTCTTTCTTTCTCTGCATTTTTATTAACGTAGAAAGCAGAACAACTCCCAGGTGATTTAGAAACCCTGATAATCTTATTCTTTAAAAGAGTGTCAATCTCTTTCTTACAAAATTCCATCATCTCGTTATTCATCTGAATGGGCCTTTCCTTAGTGGTAATTGCCTGTTCATTGAATCCCTCAACGTATGGTAAGTCAACAATATGTTTTTTGCGTTCCCAAAAAGCATTTGGAAAATCAGAACATATTTCTTCTTCAAATCTTTTCTGAAGATCGGCCATCTTAGTAACCATCTCCGGGGTTTTTAAAATTTGTTCAATTTTCTTAACACGAATTTCATCCTTTAAAAAGGTGATATGTTGTGAAAGGTTATTAATACGGAAAATAATATTGTCCCTAATGAACTTACTTTCATCGTGAGAAAGAGTTTTAACAAAAGGAAAATGTAATTCTTTTCCAAGAATAGTAGTATTAATACCATCTAAATCAGTAAAATAAGGTTTTATCTGCGTGATAAAAGGTATTCCAAGTATAATATCTTCATTGATATCTTCGGTTATCACAAAATCATTTGTTAAACAAATACCATTATTGCAAATATGAGCTTTAGAAAGCTTATAATTAATTTTCAAAAGTTCTCATGTAGCAGAGTATAATTTTGAAGTACTTTTTTGCAAATACTTAGTAGGAATAATACCTTTTACTATGCAGTTACGATCTGCACCACTATCAAGCAAAGCAATTTTGTTAATAACAAAATGTTTATTAATAAAAATCTTAATAGGAATATGATGACTCTGAGGTCTGATTGACGAAATTACTGTTATACCTGGAGCTACCGAAGTAGAAGTATGGTTACCTGTATTGGTAACATGAGGTTCAATTAAATGATCACTATTGATTGAGTCAATGTCATTGTTTTGTGTAGACTCATGGTCTGAATCTGGTTCCTGTAGAGAGGCCTTCTTGAGGACCTGGTCAGTAAGAACATCCATTTCGACTTTTCCTAGTCGAGATTTGATATCTCTAATTTCTTCCTTGAGACTAGATATTTCTCTACGAAGATCGGATATGGAGGGTTCAGAGTGACTATCTGAGCGACTCATGATTTGTTTAATGCTAAAAGGTTCAACAACTGAACGGGATTTTGGTTTGTCCGTGTTGAGAATGATATTTTTTGAGTTCTAGGAGGAAACGATTCCTAGCCTCATCATCAGCTATATGCTGAATGACATAAAAAAGAGCTTCTTTTGAGTGATCTGAAAGTACTCGAATGGTTTGGGGTGTACTGTTGCAAGTGCAAAAAGCTTCAGTACAGGTGAAATCTTTTCCTGATTGGCTTGCATCTGACTCGTAATCCAGATCAATATCTTCATCATCATTGTATTCATCAGATGTACCTGAAGATTAAGAAAAAGGTTCATCAAGTATAGCAAGAAGCTTACTCTTTGTGTCGTCATCCATATTAAGAAGATTAATCTTCTTTTTCTTGGTCTTCGAACGACATTCATTAGCCTTATGGCCTGTCTTGCCACATGTCCAACAAACATCAACTTTGGCATCCTTAGGTCTCTTTGACCTGGATTTCTTTTTTCTAGGCCTGGTAAAATCATCTTTTCTTCGAGATTTTTTCTTGTGAGATTTCTTCTCACTTTTATCCTTTTTCACTTTATCTGGGGGAGTGATAAAACCAAAGTCTCTACAAAAACTTCCAAGTTCTCTCCTAGAAGAGGATTGTTCTTTCTTAAGCTAATTTTTAAGCTTAATATCTGTGCAGAGTTCAAGCCCTACAATATTGATGGTACTTACTAAATCACCATAAGTCAGGCTGCTGTAAGGAATATTGCCGTCATTTCTATCCTGAATTTTAGTTCTTACCTTGTCTGAAAAAAGGGGAGGTAAACCACTAATGAAGCGTTCCTTCCAAAAATCCAAATGACAATCTGGACGGAGCATGACCTTGCTCAGAAAGGCATGTTTGTAAAGAATGAAACCGTCTAGATTTGGACAGTTGAGGTTATTTAGGATTTGAAGACTTCTATCTTGAAAAAGTTTTGGTTCGCCTATGAAGTTTTTGGCAATATGATAAATGAGAGTAGCATAGGCATCTTCCTTAGTAATTTGGGAAGTAGACTGTGTGTTTCCTTCAACTTTAACAACTGTCTCTGTTGTTGTGGCATTGAGGATAAGAAACTTAGTCTCATCATTGCAGTAGTTATCCCACCAATGTTTTAACATACCGGTGCAATATGCAGCAATCATAGTAGAAACTTCTTTATCTGCAGAACCTTGCATTTTATATGCAATGATTGCAACTCCCATTTCATGGAGCTTGTTGTATATTTGATGTTATGAAAGACCATCAATATTCCATTCAGTAATACTTCTTCCTTCATGAGAGGAAGTAGATAAGAAAGCATTTTCCTCATACTGCAAATCTGGAAAAGAGGGTTTGCTATGGTAGTTTTTCATATTATGAAAGCGGCCATTGGATAGCTTTTGAAGTAGAATAGATTTCTCCTGAAGGGTAGAAACCTTTTTTGGGGTATTTTCCTCTTTTGTGGAAACTTTGAAATTGTTAAGTCGTTCATTGATTTTATCAATGATTTTTCCTGAGACTTCAAAGGTGTCAGATAATTTAGGGAATTTTTCTTTGGAAAATTCTGGGAGTTTGAATCCTGGGTTAGGTTCAATATTATGGTTGGATGAAGTAGAAGCCGGAGTTGGTCTTCTACTAAGAGTAGGTTTAGTGTCTTCAATTTTTCTGGAGATGACATGAAAAATTTGGTTAGAGTAGTTGTTTTGTTCTACTACTCGGTCAATATCTGCATCAGTGAGTATAGTGCTATTCTTATCACTTTTTTCTTTAAAAGGGGAAGCCTTGATCACTGTTCCTGCAACAGGGATGTTAATTCCTTCAAGAGGAGGAGTAATAGATTCAACAACCTTATTTGAAGCAGTGTACCATTTATTAATGATAACTTGTAATATTTCAGTAGAATTTTCAATCCTACCAGTCATTTCAAACCATTTAAAGAATTCGATTTCACAACCGATTCTTCTCATATCATTCATCCATAAATCTCTAAAGGATTCTCTTTGAGGTAGCTCAAAAGTAGCAACATACCAGTTTCTTTTTACCTGGTTACTTGGATGAGTCCATTGCTTGTGCAATATGTCCATATTAGGCTCAAATAAATTACCTGTCTTAAGCATTGTAATCCATGCAGGTTTTTCTTCTGGTGGTTCCATCTCACTTGCTGAGGGGCTGCCAGGGAGATCCTGGTAAAATACCTTAGGAATGTCTCCTGAAAAGTCTACACCTGTGACTTTACCTTTGCTGTTGTCTGCAACAGAAATAGTTTCATCGTTCGCCTCCTCCGGGGTTTTTGATGAAGAAGGTGGCCTGGGAACGGGTCTCGAGGGACACAAAGTTGAGGGACCAGATCAGGATGACCTTCGATACGAGGAAGATCTCCTAACGGAGTTGTCAAGAAATTTGAGTTCTATTGACCCGTCGGGAAACTGAACGACTCTTTCAATCTGAGATCTTTCAGAATGAGACGCAAAAGGTTGAGTTATGTTTTCAAAATGCCAATCATTACTGGAGAGTATATCTTTCCATTGGAGAAGACGAGGAATGAAGATAGAACCATGTTCATGGTTGGCTTCCATAAGCATAGTCACACCTTTAGGACTTTCATTATAAGCCTTAGGTGCAAGAGTGGTTTTCATAAGTCTGTAATAAACTCAGTAAATAATAGCTATTTCACGAGTATTGGTTTTACTGTTCAAGTTGTTAGTTTTGACATTAAGAGTCAAAGAATCCATGACATTAGGATCATTAATGTCAAGGGAGAAGTTAGGATAACAATTAAAGCAAACTGGCCCATCAACTAGGTTACTCTGCAAAACTCCTAATAAAGAATCATCAAAATTTAAAAATCTGCCATCTTGAAGGATGACACAAACAAGAATATCAAGTCCTTTCCTAAACAAAGGCTTAACATCAACTTGCACTAAACCAATATGCAAATAATTATAAGCAGACTTATAATGATTAATATCATTTTCTTTAAACAAACGAATAACTTCTAAAGAGTTATTAATAGCTATAGTAGATTCACAAGTCTAAAGAGTTATGACGAGTAATCCAACTAAAATTACCTAACTGGTAAATCTTTTTAAAAGGTTCCTCTGGAATACTCCATTTTTGTAAATCATTTTCTAATTTAGCAATCTTAGTTGCTTGAAAAGAATACTCCAGCATCGTCCGTAGCCAGCACACATCGGTCTGCCGACGTCCGACGTGGGCTGCCCGCATCGTTTGTGGCTTGCACTTGTTAAACGAGAGACGTCACACGTGGCGACATTGGTCGAGGTCTAGTCGACAACATGCGGATGTCCATGCCGTACAAAAGTCAAAAGAGTTTGAAACACCCTAAATGCATAACAACATATTCATCTATTTTCCATTATCTATTCTCAACGTTTCCGCCTCTCGTGGTTCATTCGTACGAATTTTCATCACTTTTACATTTCGTACGATATTGAAACATTTTAAAAAATAAAATTTATGAAATTATTGAATTTAAGGTTATTATATTTATTTGTGAATTTTTTGCGTTAATTTTTTATTTTTTTCATATTTTTCCAAATTTTTCTTAATTAATTACTCACTTTTGGGATTTAACAAAAAAAATATAAATTAAAAAAATTTGTTAAAGTTCTTGAATTTAGGTTATTATATTTATTTGGGAATTTTTGGCGTTAATTTGATATTGTTTTCATATTTTTCCTATTTTTAAATAATTAATTATTCATTTTTGGGATTTGCCAAAAAAATAAAATTAAAAAAAAATGAAATTGTTGAATTTAAGGTTTCTATATTTATTTGTGAAGTTTTGGCGTTAATTTTATATTTTTATCATATTTTTCCTATTTTTTATTAATTAATTTTTCATTTTCGTGATTTATCAAAAAAAAAATTTAACAAAAATTAATGAAACTGCTGAATTTAAGGTTACTATATTTATTTGTGAATTTTTGGCGTTAATTTTATATTTTTTTCATATTTTTCCTCTATTTTATTAATTAATTACTCATTTTTAGGATTTGTCAAAAATAAATATAAATTAAAAAAATTTGTTGAAATTGTTGAATTGAAGGTTACTATATTTATTTTTTAATTTTGGCGTGAATTTTATATTTTTTTTCATTTTTTTCCTATTTTTATTAATTAATTACTCATTTTCGGGATTTACCGGAAAAAAATAAAATTAAAAATAATTGTTGAAAACTGTTTTTTAATATATAAAAAAGTTATTTGTTAAGATAATGTGTGTTTGTACCATAGAACGTGCATATTTGGGTTGTACATGTTCATTATGATCCTGTGGAAAAATGTTGCCTATTCATCTATGTCAAAATCCGTGCCACGAAATCAAGAGCTCCAAGTGTGCCACGCATCGGAGGTGGCATGTGGGCATTGGGCAAGCGACGTCGGCCAATGGAAGGAGGCATCAGCCAAGGCCTGCACTCATCGGACGTGGCACGTGCGCATCTGGAATGCGACATCGGAGTCGGCCAACGGCATGTAGCATCAGCCAAGGCCTGCACGCATTAGCCATCGCGTATGCGCATTGGGTGGGCGACATCGGCCGTGGCCTGTGCGCATCGGCTAGGCGACGTCGGCCAACGACAGGATGCATCAGCCATGATCTGCATCCATCTGATGTGGCATATGCATATCAGACAAACGACGTCAGCCAACGACAGACGTCATCAGCCAAGACCTGCACACATATGATGTGGCATGTGCGAATCGCGCAAGCGACGTCAACCAATGGTACTCGACATCAGCCAAGCTTGGCCTACACGCATCTGACGTGGCATGTGCGCTACGGGAAAACGACGCCGGCCAAAGGCAGGCGACATCAACCAAAGCCTGAACACATCTGACGTGACCTGTGTGCATCGGCCAGGCGACGTCGGCCAACGGCAGGCGGCATCAGCGAAGGCCTGCATGCATCTGACGTGGCATGTGTGCATCGGGCAGGTGACGTCGGCCAACGACAAACATCATCAGCCAATGCCTTCACAAATCTGACGTGGCATGTGCGCATCGGGCTAGCGACATTAGCCAACGGCGGCGGCATCAGCCAAGGCCTGCACGCATCAGCCATGGCGTGTGCGCATTGGCTGGGTGACATTTGCGTCGGCCAACGGAAGACGGTATCAGCCAAGGCCTACACGCATCTGACGTGACCTATGCGCTTCGGGCAAGGGACGTCGACCAACGGTAGGCGTCATCAGCCTAGATGCACACATCTGACGTGGCATGTGCACATCGGGTAACCGACGTCGGCCAACGGCAAGCGTCTTCAGCCAAGGCATGCACGCATTAGGCGTGGCGTGTGCACATCGGTTTGGCGACATCGGCGTCGGCCAACGGCCGAGAGTATCAGCCAAGGCCTTCACGCATCTGACGTGGCTTGTGCGCTATGGGCAAGTGACGTCGGCCAATGGCAGGTAGCATCAATCGAGGCCTACACACATCTGACGTGGCATGTGCGCATCGGACAAGCGACGTTGGACAATGGCAGGTGACATCAGCAAAGGCCTGCACGCATCAGCCGTGGCATGTGCGCATCGGTTGGGCGACATCAGCGTCGGCCAATGGCAGGAAGCATCAGCCAAGTCCTACACGCATCTGACGTAGCCTGTGCGCTTCGGGCAAGCGATGTCGGCCAACGGCAGGCGCCATCAACCAAGGCCTGCACACATCTGACGTGGCATGTGCACATCGGGAAAGCGACATCGGCCAACGACAGGCGGCATCTGCAAAGGCCTGCACGCATTAGCCGTGGCGTGAACGCGACATCGGCCAATGACAGGCAACATCAACCGACTTTTACACGCATCTGACGTGGCCTATGCACTTCGAGAAAATGACGTCGGCCAATGGAAGGCAGCATCGGCTAGGCGACATTGGTCATGGACTACCCGCATCGGCCATAACCTGTGCACATCGCTCAGTCGACGTCGGCCATAGACTGCCAACATCACCCTTGGCCTGCACACAACGGTCAGTCGACGTCGAACGTGGCCTGCCCGCATCGCCTTTGGGCTACACACAACGGTCAGCCGATGTCGGTCGTGGCCTGCCACTATCATAAGTGGCCTGCACACATAGGTCAGCCGATGCCGGATGTGGCCTGCCAGCATCGTCTGTAGCCTTCTCACATCGGTCATCCGACGTCAGACGTGTCTTGGTCGCATCGTCCGTGGCCTGCGCAACTCGGTCAGCCGACGTCTAATGTGGCCTACCCGCATCATCTGTGGCTTGCACTTGTTAGACGAGCGACATTGCACACAGCGACATTGGTCGAGGTCTAGTCGACAACATGCGGATGTCCATGCCGTATAAAAATCAAAAGAGTTTGAAACACCCTTAATGTATACCGACATATTCATCTATTTTCCATCACCTATTCTCAATGTTTTCGCCTCACGTGGTTCATTCGTACCAATCTTCATTACTTTTATGGTTTGTACGATATTGAAACATCTTTTATTTGTACAAATATGTACTGTAACATTAGTTTCACATGAATAGAAGTGTTTTCGAGTATTTCCATATATTTTTTTCTTTTATTCATTTTTTAATTTATTTTTACGGTTTTTTATTTTTTACGTCACATTTTAAAAATCAAAATTTATGAAATTGTTGAATTTAAGGTTACTATATTTATTTGTGAATTTTTTAAATTAATTTTATATTTTTTTTTATAATTTTCCTATTTTTTATTAATTAATTACTCATTTTCGTTATTTACCCAAAAAATACAAATTAAATTTTTTTAATGAAATTATTTAATTTAAGGTTACTATATTTATTTGTGAATATTTGGTGTTAATTTTATATTTTTTTCATATTTTTCCTATTTTTAATTAATTAATAACTCATTTTCTGGATATACCGAAAAAATAATAATTAAAAAAATTTATGAAATTGCTGAATTTAAGGTTACTATATTTATTTTTGAATTGTTGGCGTTAATTTTATATTTTTTTCCTATTTTTTATTAATTAATTAGTCATTTTTGGGATTTACCGAAAAATGTTTTTATAAAAGTTTTTGTGAAATTGTTGAATTTAAGGTTAAAATATTTATTTGTGAATTTTTGGAGTTAATTTTATGTTTTTTTTCATTTTTTTCCTACTTTTTATTAATTAATTACTCATTTTCGGGATTTATCGAAAAAAGTAAATATTAAAAAAAAATTATGAAATTGTTCAATTTAAGGCTACTATTATTATTTGTGAATTTTTGGCGTTAATTTTATATTTTTTTCATATTTTTCCTATTTTTTATTAATTAATTACTCATTTTTAGGATTTACCGAAAAAAATAAAAATTTAATTTTTTTTAAATAGTTCAATTTAAGGTTACTATATTTACTTTTGAATTTTTGGCATTTATTTTATATTTTTTCATATTTTTCCTATTTTTTATTAATTAATTACTCATTTTTGGAATTTACCAAAAATAATAAAAATTAAAAAAAATTGTTGAAATTATTCAATTTACGGTTACTATATTTATTTGTGAATTTTTTGCTTTAATTTTATATTGTCCTCATATTTTTCCTATTTTTTATTAATTAATTGCTTATTTTCGAGATTTACCGAAAAAATAAAATTTTAAAAAATTGTTGAAATTGTTCAATTTATGGTTACTATATTTATTTGTGAATTTTTGGCATTAATTTTAATTTTTTTCATATTTTCCTATTTTTTATTTATTAATTACTCATTTTTGAGATTTACCGAAAAACATAAAAATTGAAAAAATTGTTGAAAACTATTTTTTTAAATATATGTAAAAGTTATTTGTGGAAGATAATGTGTGTTTGTACCTTAGAACGTGCATATTTGGGTTGTACATGTTCATTATGATTCTGTGGAAAAACGATGCCTACTCCTCCAAGTTAGAATCCGCACCACGGAATCAAGACCTCCAAGTGTGCCACGCATCAGACGTGGCATGTGCGCATCTGGCATGAATGCGACATCGGAGTCGGCCAATGACATGCATCATCAGTCAAGGCTTGCACGTATCAGTCAAAGAGTTGAATGATGAGTTAAAGGACTTATTAGATAAGGGGTTCATCCGACTAAGTATATCTCCATGGGGTGCTCCGGTGTTGTTTTTTAAGAAGAAAGATGGTTCACTCCGTATGTGTATTGATTATCGCCAATTGAACATAGTGGCCATCAAGAATAAGTATCCTCTTCCAAGAATAGATGACTTATTCGATCAACTCCAAGGGGAAAGTTATTTCTCTAAAATTGATCTCCGGTCGGGTTATCACCAATTGAGGGTGAAAGAGGAAGATATTCCAAAAATAGCTTTTAGAACCCGATATGGTCATTATGAGTTCTTGGTTATGTATTTTGGTTTGACTAATGCCCTGGCGGAATTTATGGACTTGTGAATAGGGTGTTTAGACAATACCTTGATATGTTCGTGATTGTGTTTATCGATGATATTTTGATCTATTCAAGAAGTGAGAATGAACATATTGATCATTTGAGGATTGTATTGCAAATTTTCAAGGACCAACAACTCTATGCAAAGTTTAGTAAATGTGAGTTTTGGTTAAGGTCTGTAGCTTTCCTTGGCCATATAATTTCAAGCAAGGGTAATGAGGTAGATCCAATGAAGACGGATGCAGTCAAGAGTTGGCCTAGACTTCTATCACTGATGAATATTAGAAGTTTCTTGGGTTTGGCCGGTTATTATAGAAGGTTTGTTGAGGGGTTTTCCTGCCTTGCTTCTCCTTTGACGGCTTTGACTCAAAAGAAGGCCAAGTTCCTATGGTCGGAAGCTTTGTGGTATGTTTTGATGCCTCTAGAGTGGGTTTGGGATGTGTGCTTATGAAAAATGGTAAGGTGTTTGCCTATGCTTCATGGCAACTAAAGGTTAATGAGAAGAACTATCCTACCCACGATCTTGAATTAGCGGTGGTAGTATTTGCTTTAAAAATTTGGAGGCATTATTTATATGGGGTCCATGTTGATGTGGTTACCGATCACAAGAGCTTGCAATATGTGTTTACCCAAAAAGATCTAAATCTTCATCAAAAAAGGTGGCTTGAGTTATTGAAAGATTATGATATGAGTGTTCTCTATCACCCCGTCAAAGCGAATGTGGTGGCGGATGCCCTTAGTCGGTTGTCCATGGGTAGTGTTGAACATGTTGATGATGAGAGGAAAGAGTTGGTTCGAGATGTTCATAGGTTGGACAGATTGGGAGTTCAACTAGTGGATTCCACCAAGGATGGTATTATGGTTCCGAATCGTCTTTCATGGCCGATGTTAAAGCAAAGCAATGTCTTGAACCAACCTTAGTTGAATTGAAAGATGAGGTACTAAAGAAGTTCGTAGAGGCTTTCTCCCAAGGGGGAGATGGTGTCCTAAGGTATCAAGGTCACTTATGTGTTTCGAATGTTGATGACTTAAGCGAACAAATTTTATCCGAAGCCCATAGTTCTCAATATTCTATTCACCCGGGAGCCACCAAGATGTATCGCGATTTGTGAGAGATCTATTGGTGGAGTGGGATGAAGAACGATATTGTGGGATTTGTGGCAAGTGTCCTACTTGCCAATAAGTGAAGGTTGAGCATCAGAAACTGGGAGGTTTATCCTAAGATATTAGCATTCCTACTTGGAAGTGGGAAGATTTGAATATGGACTTCATAGTAGGGTTGCCACAGACTCAGCACCAATATGATTCGATTTGGGTTATAGTTGACCAAATGATGAAGTCGACCCATTTTATTCCCGCCAAGGTTTCATATACAGCGGAACATTATGCTAAATTGTACATGAGAGAGATGGTAAGGTTGCATGGAGTTCCCTTGTCCATTATCTCCGACAGAGGTACTCAGCTTACTTCACAGTTTTGGAAGTCATCCAAAAGGGTCTTGGCACTAAAGTTAAACTTAGCACAACTTTTCACCCCCAAACCGATGGGCAAGCGGAAAGAACAATCCGAACATTAGAGGACATGTTGAGGGCTTGTGTGATAGATTTCAAGGGAAGTTGGGATGACCATTCGCCCTTGATTAATTTTGCCTATAATAATATCTACCATTCTAGTATTTGGTATGGCTCCGTTTGAGGCTCTTTATGGTAGGAGGTTTAGATCCCCTATTGGATGGTTTGAGGTGGGTGAGGTTGCCTTGATAGGGCCGAGTTAGTTCATGAGGCTATTGAAAAGATTCGACGCATTAGAGAGAGGTTGAGAATGCCCCAAAGTCGACAAAAGTTTTATGCCGATGTTAGAAAGAGAAACCTTGAATTTGATATGCATGATTGGGTTTACTTGATAATCTCACCCATGAAGGGTGTAATAAGGTTTGGTAAGAAAGGGAAGCTTAGTCCCTGTTTTGTAGGCCCATATCAAATTTTGAGACGTGTTGGTAAGGTTGCATATGAACTTGATTTTCCAAATGAGTTGGCATCGGTGCATCAGGTTTTCCATGTCTCTATGTTGAAAAAGTGTGTCGGAGATCCGACATCTATAATTCTCCTTGAAGGGTTGGAAGTTAAAGAGAACCTTTCTTATGAAGAAGTTTTGGTTGATATCTTAGACCGGCAAGTTACGAGATTAAGGAACAAAGAGGTAGATTCTGTTAAGGTGTTATGGAGAAACCATCTAGTTGAGGGCGCTACTTAGGAGGCAGAAGCTGATATGATGTCCCGGTATCCTCATCTTTTTCCTCTTATTCTAGCTTGAGGTAATGAGTTCCTCTTGTTTTGCTTATGTTTGAAGTTATGTGTGTTTTATGTGTTTCCATGATTTCCTTGAAATTGTGTGTTCATGAAAAAACTTAAGTTTTGAAAGAAATCGCTTTTATGATGTTTGTTCCTCATGTTGATAAATATTGAGTATGAGTTGCATATAGACTTCATGAGATGAGTTGAAGAACATTCCTTGAGTTGGAGTGGAGATCCCCTCCTTGAATTTGTGCTTTTTGAGATTGAATTGCATATGAGCTCCACGAGATTGTGTTGAGAATTGTTTTGAGTTTTGAGATGATAGTTCCTCCTTGAACATGAGAAAGGTTAAGCTTTCATGTATATTGGGTTGTTAGATGTAGTTCCTACTTCATTATGGTGCATTGAGTATATTGAGATAGGAGTTGATGTTCCCCCTTAGTTGTGTGCATTTAGATGAGTTGCATCCATGATGGGCTGCTAGTCTTAAGTCTTTTAGTTAGAAACGTGCTTAGAATCTCATTCCATGACGAATGTTCCCAGGGGGAGATAATGTAACACCCGAATTTGAAATGAGGCAAATTGCAGCTTTTGGGGAAATTGCATGTGTCGCCCACGAGGGTAACTCACGCCCCGTGGTTGGACCCACGCTATGTGGATGGGCTTCGTGGATTGGACATCCTGAAACACTGTTTTGAGGCAGTGAACCACGGCCAGGACCACACCCCGTGGGTGGGTCCACGGTCCCTGGATGGGGCAGTCATGGATTGGCCAAAAGTCTCTAACCATGATTTACGATTGACTAAGACGGACCGTTGGTCCATCCACGGTTCGTAGGTCATGGTCTCATAGGTCATGCCAGCGAAATTATTTTAGGAACTGAAGGGTCTTTTCCGGTTTTAATTTAATTGAAGTCGTGTCGTTTTTCCTAAGTCTAAGACACCTATATAAGTGATTTTAACCCCCAAAATCCCCCAATTAAGTCATTCTCTCAAAATCCCAAAAGAATTCTCAAAACTCCTCTCAAATATTCTCTCTCTAGAAGTTCAAAGAAGAAGAAGGAGATTGAAGCTAGGTGAAGATCAAGTCTCCAATTTTCAAGATTTTGTGGGCTATTTGACTAAGGTATGATGGATTATTCATCCATGTAATCCTTTCATCCATGGAGTTCCCTAGAATTCCACAATTTGATGAAGAATTTCCCCAGTTCATGTTAGGGTTTCTTCCATTGTTGTGGGGAATGATGAATGTTGATCCAATTTAGTAGATTATGATTGTTTATGATTGAATTGATAGAATTGCATTTATTTAGGATGAAATTACATGTACCCTTTCCTATCTTATGATTTTAGGGTTGAATTGATATATGAGTTTGATGCCATGTGAGGGAAACTCTATAGGTTAGATATCTCCTTATAGGATTGATGAATTATGAATAGAATTGCTCTAGGTTGAAGAATATATGACGAACATGATGTTAATTTATTGAGAGTAAAGAATAGATGATGATCATTAGATGTAGAGCTTTGAGAGTAAAGCCTAGACTATGCATTGTTGATTGATTAATGCTATGATGTGGAAGATATACTTCCTATAACGAATTGATAAGCATAATTGAATGAATGTGAAAGGTTTACTCACATGAATGATTCTAGGTTGAAGGATTTCTCACCTAAAATTAATCTAGACTAAAATGTTTACCCTTGACCTCCATATGAAGGATATAAGGCGATCCCCTACTCTTTAGACTTGAACAAGAGGTGAGTCCCCACGTTCTTACTATGATGAAAGGACATGGAGGCGAGTACCCATGCTCCTTATGAAATGATGTGGAGGCAAGTACCTGCATCATATGATGAGGTTGTGGAGGCGAGTACCCGCAATCTAAAAGTAAGTAAGGCAAGAGGCGAATACTCATTAGTTTTTTTGAACTAGGCATTGAGGCAAATCCCCATGTATTTAAAAGTAAGTATGACTAATGTGATTATGTATGATGATGATTGCTTGGAGTGTTGCTAGATATGCCTTCCATGATGTAAGCTTGACTAGAGGTGGATGACCTAAGTCTTGGATAAGGATAAGTGAGGTTACTTAAGGAAGTATTCCTCTTTCATCATGATGCTAATTATGCATTTATATGATTATGCCTTATGTCTTATATTGACTAACACTTAGGTTTATGTTGTTTATGCTAGCCATAATATTTAGTACTTGATTTTACTAACGCATACTCTTGCCTACAATATTATCAAATGTAGGGTCCGGCGTTCCTGATTTGCATACTTGTGCCTAGGTTCCTAGAGGATCGTGAAGTGAAGCTTTGGTGAGTTCTCATTGTATTTGAGGATTGGATCACCCTATCTCTTTTATGTCTTTATTTTACTTTTGAAACTATTGTATGGTTTGCGTCCCAATATTTCTATTTCTCTTATGTTTAGATGGTTTGAGACAATGTTAAGTTAGACTTCTGCTTGCTTTTATAAAAGACTTTGATTGTATTAAAAAGTTTTAAATTTTCTGCACTTTTCTGTTACTTTATGTTATGATATGCTAAGTGGCTTGTATGAGGCCTCTCGGGGTCTTATACGCCTTGTTACATCTAGGGGGTACCCCTGGGTCGTGACATTCTCTAAACCTTATTTCAATTGAGACCCTTATGCGAAAGTTTGTTTTGGAGCTTGGATAGTATTTTCACCTGAAAAGAGAGTATGAGTAATGAGATTATAAGAAATAGTAGTAAGAGTGCCTAAAGTTAGAAGAATGCATGTAGAGGTTCGGTATTCTAAGAAAGGGAGATAGTGATGAGGCAAGCTATGTTATTATTGTCATGCACCCAGTAGGTTATTAATGAGGAGTTTTCCCTTATGGGTATACTAAAAGGTAATGATTTTTTGTAGATTGCATGATAGGAGGTAGAGTAAGAGTTACTATTTAAGATGAGTTAGAGTATACTTGAACTAGAAAGGAGGTTATGATGATGTGTCATTGTGCTGGTAACAACCAAGTGTAGGCGCAGCATAGAAAAACATGAGTATTCATGAGGTGATAGATCTAAGCTAGTCTTATGATTTTTTGAGGGAGAGCCCATAATATTAAAGTGTTATAGAACTAATTAGGCAATGATGTATAGTGAATGAGTAAATAGTACTTAAGTTGTGAAATGGAATGTGGCAATAATCTGTAAGGATGTAGACTGAGAGATAAAGATTGACTACTTGTCATGAGGTTTTAATGGGCGAGTGTTGCTAAATTTTACCTAGTAGTTGTAAGTTGGCATGGTAAGCGAGCAATCATATTAATACATGGGTTTAGTAATAAACGTTAAGCTTGAATTTGAAATGAGCGTCATAGTAAAAAAGAATGGCAACATGAGGGTGATGATATTAGTTTTGAGATCTGATCTGGTAGACTTGGCATAGAGTAGGAGAGGAGTTAAGATGTTATTTACAATGAAGGTGAGTGGTACAAATACGGGATTCTAATTTTGAGGTAAGAGTAGTGAAGTGTGGTTAAGTCATTAAGAGTAACAAGATTATTAAGAGGTGTACCCGAGGTTGTATGTAACCAAATGAGATTCTAATTAAGTTTCTTTTTTTTCATGTGTGCCTAGCTAGTATATTTGAGCTACCAATGTGGAATAGGCTGAGGTAAGCATTATTTTCCCCTTAAAGAGTTAGATGAAGCAAGCAACCTTATAAGCCAATGAGAAGAGGTTAATAGAAGCATCTTAGAAAGAGGTCCTAGAAGGAGTTTTAGTACCTTCTTATAAGCCTTTCTGAGTATTAAAGGGAATGTAGACCAGTTTAGAGATGAGGGAATAGGTCCATTATTTTCAAGTGTCAATTTTAGACCTAAGGGGGAGATGATAAGATGAGAAATCAAGTCAACCGTTGAGAATGCGATAGTTATGTCTTCCGAAAGAGTTATAGAGGTACATCAATCCATTCATACTCTAGCGTATTTCTCAAAGTTCAGTCAGTTCAACATCATGATGATGTTTCTTATATAAGATTGTGTTCATCACCTATTCTCATACACTTTAGAGAGATTCACATCTATGGTCAGTTTTCAGAATGAGGGGCAAAGACTTTAGCCCATTGATCTCAATCTTACTCCATAAAGTTATGGATATCAATCTCATGATATGAACCTATTCATATAAGCATTCATGTCTCATAGTATGTTCAGTCTCACAAATTCATGATTTAATCTCAATGGCTAGCAACATAATGTTATACCATTCATATTCTTATATCAGATATCTCGAATGAATCGTGCTTATGATCTTTCACCCTAAAGACCTTTCAGTAATCCTTTTTAGTTTTGGAGAGAGGTGTTGTTTGTAGTAGTTGTGTGATGATGGAGGAGAGGAATACTATTTCTTATTGTGATAGTTATGGTATGTTTATTCCATCTATGGTCATAAATGTGGAGGAAGAAGGAGATAGGGTTTTACAATGAGTACTAAGTCAACTTCCTGGTGGTAATGCATGAAAGTTTAGTTGGTAGAGATGATGAGAGGATGAGAAGTTCTTAGAAAGTGGGTTAGTAGGAGTCTATTCAGTGGTTAAGGTTCTAAGCTTGAATGTGGTATTGTTAACATGTGGTCACTGTGTGATACATTAGGTGTTTCATGATATGAGTTAAAGGTTAGCTGAATGTAACGGTAAGGAGTAGTGTTCTTGGGATGAGATTTCCAACAGAGGTATAGAACCTGAATCTTGTGATTTGGATCAGAATAATCACCCTATGTTAAGTACTTTGTGATTCTTAGTTAGACTTGAATACAATTAGAGTAACCCCTTTCCATTCTCAGACCAGCCGTCATTCGAGGACAAATGATCCCAAGAGGGAGATATTGTAATACCCCAAAAATTTCTAAATTAAGACTCAAGCCATTCTTCATTTACTTGTAGGGTCATATCGGGTGATTCTTAAATTACCCATATGTATAATGTTAAATTATTTAGTGTGGGAATGATTTTGGATATCAATTAAGGTCACTAGAAACTCTTAGCACAAGTAGAGTTGAAAGTTTCCTTATCGGTTAAGTTTTGATGTAAGATTCTCTTTGGGTCAACATTAAATGACCATATCTCTTAAAATATAAAGAGTTACGTGGCCCATAACCAATTAAATTAAAGGTATTTGAATCTACTTTCCAACGCCACCAATTTTGTGACAATCAGATCTTTGAGTAAAAAGTTATGGCCATTTTAGTAACCTGATATAGTGCTGTTACGAATTAACCGACGGGAAAACATTAAAAATGGTCGTTTTTGTCTTTTTACCTCTAAGAAAACCCTAAACAATCATATTTTCATCTATTAATCCATAATTCTCTTCTCTCTCAAACCCTAAGGCAAAAAAACCTAAGGAAAAAAATCAAAGCATAGGATTTCCGGTCAAGATTCTTTCAATATTTTTCAAGATTCTTCTTCAAAGTAAGTTCTTCACCAAGAATTTCATGCTTTCCAACTCAAATTTCTTCATACAATTATGAATTATTAATGAGAATCCTAATTCTTGGCCAAAGAGTTTCAAGAAACTAATTCAAGAAATCTCAAGAAAGGTTTTCTTGATTTTTCTCCTTCAAGTTAGGGTTTCAAGGCTTCTAATCAAGTTCTTCTTCAAGATTCTTCAAGAACCTTGTTCTTCCAGGTATGTAAGGCTATCATAGTGTTGGACTAGTTCTTCATCACGCCCTACATCTACTTTCAAATCATAAAAAGAGAAACCCCTAGATTTGAGTATTCTTGAGCTAAGTTTTGATTTTGAGTTCTTGAATTTCTGATTTTTTTGAAATTCTATTCCTAAGTATTGAGTTTCTATATTTTTATTCAGATCCTTGAGTTGATTTGTTTATGTCTATAATTCAGCATGAACCCTATTTTGAGTTATAAATCTTAAGAAGTTTTTCAAAGCCAACAATTAAGTTTTAAACTGAGTGTTTAAGGAAGTAAAAATGAGTTTTGAGAAAAAGATTAAAGGTTCTATTTCATAAAGACTTAAGAGTTTCTAGTGTTATTTTATTCATGTATATACATATACATATGTACCTATGTTAATTATTAGACTTGAAAGATAAGTTCATAAGTGCATGCTTTCAAGAAGGTAAACATGTTTCATGTGTTTGATAAGTATTTCAAGTAATTTAAGAAGAACATTCTTTGCAAAGGGTGAATTGAGCACAAAGTTATATTAATTATTTTAGGAGTAGTATCGAGCACCGAGTTGGGTTAGAGTCTTTTATGATTTGGAAGTCCATAGAACTACGTAGTCAACGTAGGATAGGATAGCTTTGATTCTTCATGAGACTCTGCACTGCCTCTGAGAAGGCCAATTAGATGGATCCATAGTCACGATATCATGCTATACCCCGACAAAGTATAGGATGACCTTGGCAACGTAAGGCAAAATATTGTATCATTGCTAGGCTCATGGTAATGGTTGTCGATTAGAGAAACTCCCCACAAGTAAAGTATATTATTTTCATGTTTCTTAAATTGTATATTTTATTGTAAAGCTTAAATGATTTTAACTTCATGTTCATGTATTGATTCAGTTAAGTTGCTTTTAGTCATTCAATTCAATGATTTGTTTACTCAGCCATCTTACATACTCTTACATTCCATCTACTGATGTCATCAACCTGCATCCTTTTATGAAATAGATATAGGTGCTCATTATTATCAAGAGGCACTTCATTGGTATCACTCTACACTCTAGTTTGCTTTGGTGAGCCTCCTTGTATTTCAGAGGATTTCACAGTTACTTTCCAGTTAGTAGTTGTGTCGTGGGTCTTGTCCTGACATCCTTCCTTAATAGTAGAAGCTACATAGATATATGTTTTGGAGAGTCTTTCAGTTTCAGATATTTGACTTAAAACTTATAATTCATACTCAGTATATTCAATGAAGTTTTGAGATTCAGTAAACTATTTTTAATTATTTCTTTCAGTTTGATGCTTATGTATTCTCAAGTTAGTCTTCCACTTGTTGTCAGCCAGGATGAGGGTTCACTCGGAGACTAGCAATGGTTCTTGAGTGTCGGCCACGTCTAGGGTGTAGGCTCGGGTCGTGACAATTTCTCTGAGTTGAGTTGAACTATATTTCTCTGAGTTGAGTTTACTATGTTCCACTAAGTTGAGTATCTTATTTCTAAATTGAGTATCTTATTTCTGAGTTGAGCCCTATTTCTCTAAGTTGACGGGAACTATGTTTCATTGAGATGAGTTGAGTTGAGTGAGTTGAGAAAAGGTAAGTATGTTTAATTTATTTTCCATCAATTCAATTTTATGTTTATGCTTTAGAATTCACATTATATGCTCGTACATTCAATATACCAACATCATTTGGCCTGCATCATTTTATGATGCAGATACATGTATTTAGGGTCATCAACAGAAGCTTCGTTGATACCACTTGCAGTTCCAGTCAACTTTGGTGAGCTTTCTTATATTTCGGAGGACTTCACCTTTACCTTACAGTTAGTAGTTTTGAGATATCGTGGGTCTTGTCCTGATATCTTTCTATAATAGTAGAGGTTTCATAGATAGACAAAGTTGAGTGGTTTCAGTATGTATCTTCTTTGAGTTGTTTTTACAAACTCGGAGTTCATCTACTAAGTATTGTTCAGATTATTTCAAAGTTGAGTATTTGAGTTTATTGAATTTATTTCATTTTTAAGCTTTGTATGCTTGAGTTAGTCTTCCGCTTGTAGTCAGCCAGTATGAGGGTTCGCTTAGGGACCATCAATGGTTCTCGAGTGCCGCCACGTCCAAGATGTAGACTCGGGTCGTGACAGTTAGACATTACGTGACATTGATTATCCCTAATTGATGGAAACTTGGTTGATAAGTATAATGTGAACTTGTAAAATTAAAGAATTATTTTCTTATACACTCCTGTCACTACTTTTTCATTGTCGGTCTATGAGATATACAGGGTACACGTGGTCTCGTACTCATACTACACTTGCTGAATTCTTTTGTGGTGTAAATTGTATTCGAATTTGAGCGCATTTCTTGGAGCTTGAGTCTGAGTTTGAATTATCTTGGAGTTGTGGTGAGCTTCTTGGATATTTTGCGGTCCATGCCTTCATCTATCTCTATTTTTAGGTCATGTTGATATTCTGATAGGATATTTCTTATCTTTGGACTTGTTAAATTATTATAGACTAGTATTGACTTTAGAAGCTCATGTACTTATGACACTAAATATTGGGGTTGTATTTTAGTTTCTCTTCATTTTATTATAAAAGACTTAGTATTCGAGAGATTACTTGTTACTTACCTTTTCTTCTTTTTAATTTAAATTGGTTGACTTAATGGGTTGGCTTACCTATCGGTTGGGAACATAGATGCCATCACGACTTGAAATTTTGGGTCGTGACAACTTGGTATCAGATCCCTTGGTTCATCGGTCTCACGAGTACAAGAGCTAAGTTTAGTAGAGTCTTGCGGATTGGTGCGGAGACGTCCGTTACTGATCTTCGAGAGGCTATAGGACTTTAGAAAATTTCTATTTTTCCATTTTTTATTGTGCATTTGTGATTTAGTTTAAGTTCAAAATTTGTTTGTTCCTTTCTCTCACTAGAGGAAAAATTTTCAAGTTTGAACTCAATGGTAGTGGACAATATTATGTGGTATAGTATAGATGTAACATGCTTAGAAAAATAACTTAGTAATGAGCTTTTCGATTCTAAAGAATGAAATTGACAAGGTTTAAAATAGTAAGGATGATTTTCTCGAGTTGTGGTTCAAAAATGGATACCTGATCTTGTTTTGAGTTTATTAGGACAATGTTATGAACCGTATTTACCATAAGTGAATAATTTAGTAATGAAAAAGTGTAATGTCGATGTCTTGAAGAGAAATGTAAGATTAGAAAAATAAATTAATCAAATAAGAGTATAGTGATCATGGCAAGGCTATGAGGAGAAGTCGAGGAAGGACAAAGACATAAAATATGATCACTTCTAATGATATTTGAGGGGATAAGACTTCATATAAGATTCGTAAAAAAAAAATCTTTCTATCTATTGGAGGGGAGGTATATTGAAGATATTTGAATAGTCAAATTGGATGGAATGATGACCACATTGGTATTCATTTGATGAGAGTCAAGGGGTGTGTCAAGTCTAATACATCAAGAAAGTATAAAAGGTTAAATTAGATATAAGTCAACAAGGACATCTAATGTAGCGTGTTAATGACAGATATTGATAAACTCATGTTGTGAGGAGCCTTTGAAATATTGATTTGAGGGTCAGGATATTAATTGAACTAAAAGAAGAGAAAAGTTCTTTAGTTAAAGGATTTTGGCAGGGATACTTGTATGGAACTATGTGGGAACATTCATAAAGATGTGTGTATAATGGTAAAGGATTACCCTACAATTCATGGACTAGTATTTTGGTGGTTGGAAATATTATATCGATAAATAACTAACTCTATTGGAGTAACCTAGGTTGTTCAAAGTATCGTTTGGTAAGCTCTCGATTATCTACAATTTTATTTCGAATGTGGGTCTTCTTCATTTTACTTAAGTACGTAACTTATTTAGGATTTCATTATTCCTTGTGACTCTTCCCCTATGTCTATTCATATTCCTACACCTGTAGATGATTCCTAGTGGTAGATAAATTGCATCGATCTTATGTTGTTGACTTTATAGTACATGACATGTGGGCAAACATTGTCACGCTCCGAGGCTACCCCCTGAACGTTAACACAGGACCTAGGATCACGAGTGACCCGAAGCTAACCCTGCTGGCATATCATGAGCATTCTTAAAGATTTTAGTGAAATAGAAATACTGTGCGGAAGCTAGAAACATGAACTGTCGATGTATTTTCGAAGAGTATCATGTATATACCGTTGAGAGAGTACTAGGCATTTGAGGCATATCATTTTATGGTGTCACATTGCATTGCATTGCATCTCATTACATCCTTCCTTTTTGTTTGAGTATATGTTTTATTGATGTTGGACATTACGTGACATTGATTATCCCTATTTGATGGAAACTTGGTTGATAAGTATAAGGTTGACTTGTAAAATTAAAGAATTATTTTCTTATATACTCCTGTCACTATTTTTTCGTTGTCGGCCTATGAGATATAATGGGTACACGTGGTTTCGTACTCATACTACACTTGCTACACTCTTTTGTGTTGTAAATTGTATTCAAATTTGAGCGCATTTCTTGGAGTTTGAGACTGAGTTTAGATTATTTTGGAGTTGTTGTGAGCTGCTTGGATATTTTGCGGTCCATACCTTCATCTATCTCTATTTATTAGGCCATGTTGGTATTCTGATGGGATATTTCTTATGTTTAGACTTGTTAAAAAATTAGAGACTTGTATTGACTTTTGAAGCTCTTGTACTTATGACACTAAATCTTGGAGTTGTATTTTGATTTTTCTACATTTTATTGTAAAAGAATTAATATTCGAGATATTGCTTGTTACTTACCTTTTCACGTTTTTAGTTGAATTGGTTGAGTTAATGGATTAGCTTATCCATTGGTTGAAAACATAGGTGCCATAATGACTTGAAATTTTGGGCCTCGACATCAACAAACTTAAACTTCAGCTTTAGAATCAAAGCACCCATTCGACCTTTTGGTTTATTGGTCCTCGTGAATAAGTTATATCAATTTTTCAGTATTTTTTATATTTATATACAAATTTCTCATCGAAATCAATGGTTGCTCAAGCATCCCATAGACCGACACAGTATACATGGGTACGGCCCTGCCTTTCAAATGGAGTGCTTGTAGTGACCTTCTATGGACACTCAAAAAGAGTCACCAAGATAACCTTCTAGATTTTGACATCTTAATATTAAAAAAAAAACAATTTCATCCGATATAGTTAGTTCTATCAAATTCAATAACATGTGAATGAGATATATTTGGAGTGAAGAGCTATTGTTTTGAGTTACGGACATAGTGGTGAAACTTATGAGTGATGGTAAGGTCATGACGCGAGTCTTGGTGATGCTCTAATAGACTATTACAAAAAACATTACTATGTATGTGGTACAACTAGTACTAGTTGTATGAGAAATTATTTTATTGTAGATATATTCTAATCGGTGGATCCATTTTTCGGTTTTTCTTCTTTGCCTTTAATTTCTCTTTCCTGCACTTCTCTAATCTTTCCCTTCTTTTTTCTAATTTTATGTTTTTCTTAAATCTATACCAATTTTTTTCAATATAAGATGAAAATATTTTATTTATTTCTTTGTTTTAACAAAAAATACTTTTTTAAAATAATATTCTTATTATAACTACATAAGTTATTAATAATTAACATAATTTTTTAGATGTAATTAATAAGACTAATTTAGTAAAATAATCTCTAATATAATACAATTAAATTTATATATTAAAGTTGTAAAAGAATAGTGAAACACTTGTTATTAAACTAAACAATAAAAATTATTTGGCATTTAACCATAGAATTTAAATATATTGTTTTACTGTATTTGAAATATATGGAGCAAGAGTTGAAAATAAAATTATGTTTTATTTTTATTAAAAAATATTTGAAATAATATTCATGTTTGAATTTACTTAAATATAATATCAAAAGTGAAAAATGAGTTTATAAACATACTATACTAACATGTTTTTCAAATTTGAAATATACCTTCAAGTCGAAAAGTTATATTTCAAATTTTCATGATCAAACATCAATTTTCAAATAAAGTAAAAAATAATTTTTAGATGAATTCTAAAAGTAGAAATTAAAATGATACGAAATATGACGGTGAAATTTTTTAAAGTACTATAAATGAAAAATGAGAGAAAAGAAATAGAAATAATTTTAGTGATTAATTTTTATGACATAAGTGAAGATTTAAAGAATTAACTTGAACTTTTGTATTCTCATGCCTTTTTTATTTAATGATAAAATAATATTTTTTTTTAAAATCGGTTAAATCAAATTAGTAAAAAAAAACTATTTTCATATGTACAAAATGAGAGAGTAATTAAATTGGTTTCAAAATTAATTTAAGAAAAAAAAAAGAGAAAAAAGAGGAAAGATAAAAACAAGAAAGAGAAATAGAAGGCAATGAAGAAAAATAAATTGTAGGTCCCACGAGTTCAAATATAATAACAATAAAATAATCCCTCATACAACTAGTACATGTTGTGCCTCCTCCATAATAAAATATTTTGACTAATACCATGAAGAGATTTTTGAAAAAAAGAAAAGTACTAATTTGTATATCGATACAATTTGAAATTATAATAACTCCGAATTTTTTAGAACTCGCAGCTCATTCGCCGTATACATAGCATACGATACATAATTATAAACCTCTAGATTCATACAAATTTAGGTTTGAAATAATTGAGGTTATGTATGAAGAATAACATTTGTACCAGATACATTGTACACAAATAAATTTATAATATATATATATATGATAGAGATAATGGAGTGATGTATCCGGATGTTAAGAGAAAGAAGGAAAAAAGAGATCTTTATAATTAATTCAAATGATAGGAATTTTTTTAGAAATCATCTTATTTTAAATTATGTAATTACCTAATTTTCCTCTTACGATCCGTTAATTCTGCAAAAACATATAAAACCCATAATCTACCAACAAATATCTGAATTTTAGGAAGGAGGTCTCTAGAAGTGAAGATGAAGGTTGTTGGTGATGTAGATTATTTATGTTCATACATTACTATGAAACGTAATTTCAATATATATAATTGGGGCAACATTGAAAGAAATGTCACAAATTTCAACATGGTTGTTTTATAGACTTCTCTACTTCCATACAAATTATGTGTGCCAAACTAGTCTCCAAACTTTGGATACGGTTCTCGAATGTTCTATGCAATTGGTGAGTTTGTTATCAATAAACTAATACTTCTTTCGTTTCATATTTATTGTCAACATTATTAAAACTTATCTCAAAATATTTATCAATTTATAAAATTAAGATAAAAGGTTAATTAACTTTGTTATCATTTTATCCTGAATTTGATTTTTTTAAAGTAAATAATATTAATTACATTGAACAAAGTGAAGTGTAAATTAACAAAAATATATATTTTATTTATAACTTTTTAAAATGCGTGTGAAAGTAAAATATGAGATAGAGTAAATAGTATATTTATTTTTATGCAAAAAATTATATAGTATCAATAATAGATAATATAAGTCTGTAGTAAGCAATAACAATTAGAATTTGGTTTTATTTAGGTCCTTAAAGGTATAACATGATGAATTTGGTCTTTAATTTATTTAAAAAAGAGAGATCAATTTGGTCTTTAAGTCATATAAATAAAAATAATTACGTATCATTTACCGTGAACATATGTGTACTACTGCACTTGAACTATTCAATTACAAAACAAATGTACCTACTTATATTGTTCAATCCAATTCATTAGAATCGATCGACATCAGTATTTCTAATCCTAACTTAAAAGAGTGATGAAAAAAACTTTTGATACAGAAATTAAAGCTTGAAAATAATTACAACTATATGATGAATACATTTAATGGAATATGAAAAAAAACTCAATTTTTGTGACACATTTTATTTTAACCAATATAAAAAGAATGACACCTTTCATAGTTAACAACAATTTAATATTAACTTTCCATTTCACCTTTATGAGCTACACAATTTTTTATAATTTATTTTACCTCATAAGTTTCATAAATCTTTCTTATAGCAAGACTAATAATGATCAAGTGTTCATTAAGCATGAACAAATGGTGTTGAAGTTATGTCTATTTTTATTTATAATTGGAAGAAGAGGTAGATGTGACTAGATAAAAGAGACGTTTCATAAGTGAATTAGAACTTCATTCACATTGTTTGGTCTTCCTAGACATACACCCAAGTCAGTCCACATATATCACTATCAAACTTTATTTCTCAAGTGCCCTTCCTACTCTAACACTATATATAACCTAGCTAGGTACCATGCATGTTTAAAAAAGTATCCAAAGTAACCCTACAAAAATAAACCCTAACACCTTCAAATGGCAAAGGCAAGAACAACTCATGAAAAGAAGAAGAATGGGATAGTGAATTTGAGAATAATGGTGAGGAAGCTACAAAAGAGTCTTCTATTAGGGAACATGAAATCACATGCATCCAAACTCGATGAGCATGGAAATGAGTCGATCAACGTGCCAGAGGACGTGAAGGAAGGGCATTTCACGGTTGTTGCTATGGACAATAATCACCTTAAGAGATTTAAAGTTCCTTTGAGTTGCTTAACACACCCTTCATTCTTGAAACTATTAGAACAAGCTGCTGAAGAATTTGGTTTTGATCATGAAGGTGCACTTACTGTACCATGTAGCCCAACTGAATTTGAGAGAATCTTGACTGAACAATGGGTGCAAGGAACTGATTCAACATCACTTCAACATGTTAACTCGACCTCATGTATGGTCAAAACCCATTAAATCAACCATTAAAAAAATTATCCTTTTTTTGTCTGTTCATGTACCATGTATTTGGTTGTTCTATTAATAATACTTTTTTTCTACTAACCATTAGTCATTACTGAAAATTGAACCTATGGCAATGCCTTTGTCCTAGAGGTCTGCATTCCATTCATACTCTTGAATTAATAAATGTTTTAAATGATTCATATAGTTAACAACTTAAACGGCTTTGTCCTACCTCATTTTTCTCTCGAAACACTGATATTTGACATTGTTGACACTCAATTTGGGCCTAACATTTTCAAAATTCATAACTTTTAAGTTATATTTGTTCAATAGTTCAAAATATATTATTTTATAATTTTAAATAACTTTATCAATATTTGTCAAAATTTTAGGATTTTTTATCAATTAATTTTAATTACATTATTTTTTGTCACAGCCAGTTGAATACGTTCAAATATTTATTCATTTTGATTAAATTGTTATTTCTGTTAAATTGCATTTTTTACATGTTATTAGTTACGTTCATCACATTTTTAATATTCATTTTATTCGTTAGGTTTGTTAATAGTCATTTTTATATTTTGCACAGTCTAGAAATTCATTCAAAATATGGTTAAGATTTCATACACAAATATTTTATTAACTAATGATTTTGGCCCACGATTTTAAGATTATGGTATTGTACTATTTTTGATTTTCTATTTAAGTTATTTCTTAGTGATTAAGTTAGTGGTGGTGAATAAAATTTTAGGGTTAACTTTCTAGTCTTTACAAGTTTCTTTTAGTGTTCACAATTTTCTTGTGACAGCTCACCAAAGTTCCGCCGGAATCCGGCAAGTCCACCGCCCAAAGACTCCATTTTTTTCTTTCTCTCTTCTCTGCCTCCGTACCACCAGAGAACCAACATAAAACCCCATCCTTTTTCCGATGAAGAAAGTGCTAGAGCAGTGAGCTTCCACAACCAGTGAACCCACTTTTCCAGCCCCTTTTCTGGCGAACTCCACAACCACTTGAAACTTCCAGCCGTCTAGCTAAAAATAACAACAAACAACCACCGTTCCTCCACCACCAATTGCCAAAACCACCACCAAAGCTTCTCTATTTCTCTGACCCCCAGCAACCCACTGTACCATTCTCACACCACCAAATAACCATCCAACCTCCACCCAAAACTCTACTCACTTTACAGTGAACACCAAACTACACCTCCAAACAGCTGCCATACGCAGACCACCAAAAACACCCAACAATCCAGTGGTTCCGGCAACAACTCCTATGAATCGGAGCAAAATAAGAAAAAATGAACCAGACACCTTTCCCTTTTCCCCCCTTTCGATTTTTTGCAGAAATCGGCCACCTCTTCTCCAGTGGAACCACACAAAATCCACGTAACCAACAACTGAAACGACCACCGCAAACAACAGTGACCATTTGCTTGTTTCTCTAGTAAGAACAGTTCATTTGTTCCTTTATTTTTTTAATTTTGTTAATTGCTCCTGTTGGGCTGATTTCATCTGCTAAGTATAGTTAATTCTCTACCATTATGGTTGTGTTTTTCTTTTTCATTTTTATGTTTGATATTTTTATTCTTTGATTTTTAGGCTGATTCAGTGCGTGTTGGGCCGGATTTACTATCTTCTTATGATTTATATTATAAACTCCATTGTATTGTTGATCCTTTATCATTAACATCACTGTTTGTAATTGTATGATTTTTACTACTATTATTAGTTATTTTCTCAAGTTTTTAGTTGACATTTGTGCCTGCAATATTACTCTATTTTCTTTTGGATTGTTTACAGGTTCTTTAACTATATTTTTGCTTCATTCACGGCTACTCCATTTGATTTGCTCGCTGCTTAGATTGGGTTAATGTTATAATTAATTATTGATGTCTTGTTTTCAATTGAATTCGTCTATTTCCTAATGGTGTGTTTTACTGTTTCTTTTAGTTTAGGTTTGATGTTATTTCTATATTGTTAATTAAAATTGGCTAATGAAAAAATCTCTCCATCGATTTTAGAGGCCTTCCCACTTTAAAAGATGGAGTTTAGTTTAAGTTCATATGTTTTAGATATTAAAATTAGCCAATGAAAAATCTTTTCGTCGGTTTTTGAGGT
>JAJOOO010003849.1:0-24592 GCA_029582685.1 Solanum piurae
GGAGCGCATGAAATTACACAACTCCTACGTGGAAAACTAATCCTACGTGGTAAAACACATCACAAAACACACAACCCCTCAACCATTTCCCAAAATTCCAAAAACGTCTTCTAAAAAAACCCTAGATATTTCTTCATAGATTCCCGCTCAATATGTGGTCGATTCAAGAAAGATAATCAATACCCTTCATGTTTTCTTCCTACGCCGCTAAATAAGTGGTCGATTCAAGAAGATTGCTATAGTGTTTTAGGACTGATTCGAGAAAGCTGGGAGATTTTGTCGCTCAATCTTGTGAAGTAAGTTCATTTCCAAATTTCTATGACTATTGTTGTTAATTTCTCCTTTAAATATAGTGTCTATTTTGTATGTTACTACAATAATGATATTTTGTAAATATGTGAATAAAGTTTGAATTTTTTAGGGTTTTCCTTGTCAATAATTGTGGGGTATATTTGAATTTTTTTTCCAAGGAATCGTATGGTTATTATTATAGTAACTCGCTTTCACCATGATGGTAAATTTTTCAAAGGCACATCTGGTGCAGGTTCAACTTACATAGAGCAAAGAGAAGGGGAATTAATTTGTAGGTATCAATAAAGGCTACTTTTCATTAGTGGAGTTGCTTTTTTATACTAGAGATCTTGGGTATGGTATTGTGGGTGGATTAATTTTAAAGACCCTACAATTAATAACTTTGTCTTAGTAGATTTCAGCTTACTAAATCTTATAAAAGACCTATTGATGGTGACTTTTTGGACTTATATGTTCAACATGTTGTGGATGAGGTAAAGATTGTTAAAGATGGGGTCCCTACAGGTTATCTTTGTGGGCTAACAGTTGGTGAAAGTGTTAACGAGGGTGGGGTAGAAAACTCACATGGTATTAATGTGGGGGAGGTAGAAAGCTTACATGATATTAGTGTGGGTGAAGGGTTACAACAAGGAGCTGCCTAATCTGAGAATATTAATGTTGAAGTTGGTATAGATGACGTATCAGATCTTCAAGGTGTTGAAACTGATTTGGATACCAGTGATAATTTACAAAAGTTTGCTATTCCAGAAGATGATGACTCCTAGATTGATGAAGAATTAAGAACTCTTAGAAATAAAATGAGAGCCAAATTGCAGAGCAAAAAACCTCTTTCTACAAAGGAAATAACTCTTGGATCAGCATCTAGTGTTGATAAAGGATTTGAAGACATTGGAAGGAAGAATACTACTAGGTATGTAGGAAGATGGGGGGTGGGGGGAGAGATGAAGAGTATATTAATAGTTCAGATCTAGATAGTGATGATAGTACGGGTGAATTAGATCTTGAAGTTGTGGATGGTGTTGATTTACCAGCAAGAAGAAGAAGTAAAAAGGTAAGATTTGATCTTGATTGTGTAGTTGCTATATTTGAGCTTGGTATGGTATTTGAAAATGCCAAAGAATTTAGAAGGACTGTGGCAGAATATGTTGTTGAATATAAAATCAAATTAAAATTGAGGCCTAGTGAAAAACATAGAGTCAAAGTTAAATGTCAGGATAAGAAATGCAATTGATTGTTGTATGCTAGTTTAGACAAAGACTCTGGTGACTTTATGGTCAAGAATTACTATCTTGTTCATCAGTGCACTACCTCAATCGAGAACAAGTTATGTACATCTAAGTTTATTGCAAAATAAATTTAGGGTGAGAAAGAAGACAAGACTATATGTTGGAAGAATTGTTTGTTATTGGGAAAAATTGATGATTATCAAGGAGTTCATGGGTGATTGGAAGATGGAGTTTGCAAGGTTGTGTGATTATGCAGACATGATAAAACAAATTAATCTTGGCAGTTCATGTTGGATGAGGACAGACAAAGAATCTATTCCAGGAAAGAATATGTTTGTTTTACAGTATTAAAGAGAGGTTGGTTGGAAAGTTGTAGAAAAATCATTAGTTTTGATGGATGCTTTTTGAAGGGTGCTTGCAAGGGTAAATTATTAGTTGCAATTGGGGAAGATGAACAGTATATTAATAGTTCAGATCTGGATAGTGATGATAGTAGGGGTGAATTAGATCCTGAAGTTGTGGATGGTGTTGATTTACCAGCAAGAAGAAGAAGTAAAAAGGTAAGATTTGATCCTGATTGTGTAGTGGTTATATTTGAGCTTGGTATGATATTTGAAAATGCCAAAGAATTTAGAAGGACTGTGGCAGAATATGTTGTTGAATATAAAATCAAATTAAAATTGAGGCCTAGTAAAAAACATAGAGTTGGAGTTAAATGTCAGGATAAGAAATGCAATTGGTTATTGTATGCTAGTCTACACAAAGACTCTAGCGACTTTATGGTCAAGAATTACTATCTTGTTCATCAGTGCACTACCTCAATCAAGAACAAGTTATGTACGTCTAAGTTATTGCAAAATGAAGTTAGGGACATAATAATTTCTTAACCTTATATAAAGTTGTGGGAAATTCAAGAGTTGGTAAGAAACAAGACAAGACTATATGTTGGAAGAATTGTTTGTTATAGGGAAAAATTGATGATTATCAAGGAGTTCATGGGTGATTGGAAGATGGAGTTTGCAAAGTTGTGTGATTATGCAAACATGATAAAACAGATTGATCCTGGCAGTTCATGTTGGGTGAGTACAGACAAAGAATCTACTCCAGGAAAGAATATGTTTGTTTACTTTTTTGTTTGTTTTACTGAATCAAAGAAAGGTTGGTTGGAAGGTTCTAGAAAAATCATTGATTTTGATGGATGCTTTTTGAAGGGTGCTTGCAAGGGTAAATTGTTAGTTGCAATTGGTAGGAATGAAAATCAACAAATGTTTCTAATTGTTTGGGTAGTTGTTGATCAAGAAACAAATCACAGTTGGAGTTTCTTCATCAATTAATTGATACAAAATCTAAACATAGGCACTGAACATAGATTGACTGTGATGTCAGATGTGCAAAATATGTTAGTTTAATGTTAATTCTTTAATTTTGATCTCATTGCGTACTTATTTAATTATTACTAGTCATAAATTTCAATTATTATGATATGTAGGGTCTTGTCCAACCATAATACAGTTGCTGCCAGATTGTGAGCAGAGGATGTGTACTAGACACATCTTGTCCAATTGGCATAAGATCTGGAGAGGAGAAGAAAGAAGAAAACAATTCTAGAGATGTGCAAAATCAAGTTTTGAGTAGAAATTTCAAGATGAAATAAATAATCTTAATAAACTTGGTAAGAACATCTATGAGGACTTGTTGCATTATGAAAAAAGACACGGTGTAAAGCATATTTTGAGGAGCATGTTAAATGTGATACTATTGAAAATATCATGTGTGAGACATTTAATTCTTGGATATTAGCTGCTAGACATAAATCAATTATCACTATGTTAGAAGAGATTAGGCATAAGATAATGGATAAAATTTTTGAGATGAGAAAATTTGTTGACACTTGGATATCCGACATTTCTCCTATGGCAAGGTTAGTACTTGAAGAAAACAAAGATTTTTCTAGAAATTGTCAAATTATGTTCAATGGTCAATTTGGATATGAAATTTTAGATGATCATCATAGGCATATTATTAATATAAAAAAGAAGGCATATACTTGTAGAACCAGTTGAGAGACATGACATGTCAATATGTTGTCTGGCCATATCAGCATGCAGACCAAAACCCAAAAGATCATGTTGTACATTGGTATAAACAAGATACTTTCATAAAGGTTTATAATTACTTTATCCAGTCAATACCTAACATGAAAATGTGGTCTCATACTAGTGATATAGTGATTGAGCCTCCGGAATCAAAACTAATGTTTAGCACACCACCAAAATGCAGAAGAAAGTCAAAGATTGAGCCAAAAAAGAAGTATGGTTGTCAACAAGGCCACAATAGTATAGCCTGCAAATACATGGTAATATATTCTTTGATTAATTCAATTAAATAGATAAATTGCAATACAATTTTTCCCTTTTTAGACTATTAAATCTACTGAAATGGGTCAGCCTGGAAGGTCAACCCAACTTGCAAGCTCAAGCCAACCTGCTAGCTCAAGGCAACCTACAGGCTCAAGGCAACCACCAAGCTCAAGGCAGCCACCAAGCTCAGGCCAACCTGTAGGTAGCTAACCACCAAGCTCAAGGAAATCAACAAGCTTTAGCCAACCACCAAGCTCAAGCCAACCTGTAGGTTCTAGTCAATCACCAACCTGAAGACCATCATTTTGTGATGATACTTGTGATGATACTTCAACTGTTAGAATATTTCAACAAGCTGAAAGAGGTAGGGGAAGAGGTAGGGGAAAAGGCAGGGGGAGAGAAGGTGTATCCAATCAACAACTCGTGAGACCATCACAAAATGTTAGTTCAAGCCAACAATCACCTTCTATCTATGATGATACTTCAACTTTTAGAAGAGGTCAACAAGCAGGAAGAGGTAGGGGAAGAGAAGGAGTATCAACATCAAAAGGAAGAAACAAAAGGCATAGGATTGTGGGATTTGACATCTACACTGATGATATAAGTGGTGGACAAACATTAAATGTAAGCATATAACCAACTTTAATTATTTATTAATCTACTTTGATAATACTTATTTTAGTTCCTTGCATGCAGCCTGGGCGAAAGAGTTGTTACTCCAGATGTATTCAAGTGTGCAACTCCAACAAACATTAATATCAGTTATAAGCCATGTGGACTGAAATGGAAGGCTCGAGATGTTATTACCACTCCACAATTACAATGCATGAGTAAGTCCAAAAGAGATGAATCTGCAACGTTTAGTGCAACAAGAGCAGAAAAAATTTGATCTACTTTAGGGGTTGTTTTATTTTGAAAGTGTACGGTAAGCAAAAAAATCTATTGAGATCACTTTAATATGTTTTTGGGTGTTTTTTATGTACACTATAACTAGTGGTTTAAATGTGAATTTTCTTATATGGTAAGGCTAAGAATTTTTTGTGGGCGACTTATGTTTGTTTGGAGCTTAATATAGTTTTTCACTTAGTATTATAATTCTGATCAATGGTTATTGTTGTTTGGAGGTGAATAAGAGCAATAAAAATAATAAAATAGAGGTGAATAAACAACAAAAATATGAGAGATTAATGAACAACTTATCTTCATTCTTTCATCCATAACCAGTACAATAGAAACACAAGACTACTAATATAGATATTTCAATAACTCCTAAGACTAATAACGTAGATATTTGCATATAGCCAAAATCACAAGTGCAATAGCGCATACGATTTTGATTTTTCTTCCCCGCTTCCTGTCTTGTTCAAAGAATTTGATTCTTTTCAATAGATCCCATATGATTCTTTTTGCTTGAGAAGGTATTTCATCATCGTACTATCGAAGATAATCACATCCACCTCTTCTCTACACAAATTATCAATATAATTGAACTATAATTAGCGATTTGTTTTACCATATTAGGATAAAAAATGATAAAAAAAACTTACCATTGTGTTTTTGCAGCAAAAGAATCGACGTCATGTATTAAGTTGTGTCAATGAGGTTTTCAATTCAACATTGAGCCCCACATCGACAGATCACAGTTGCATCTGAAGAATATGAAATCAAAAAATTTGATATTTCCTTTACTGTGAAGAAGGCGAATGAAGAAAATTCTTTGATCTCCACAGTAGCAATAGCAATGCGAGATATAGAGAAGAAAGAGAGGGAGATGATAAATAAAAAGGGGGAAGAATCTAGGGTTGGATAAATAAATGGCAAGGGGAAAATATTACCGTTGAAAAATACACACATCAACATTTATTTCTCACTTCACGCGCACAGAAAGAGTGCTTCACACGATAAGTGTCAAGTTAGCCAGGTGTGTCTGATAGACACACTTATTGAGGGGTTCAAGTGTTCAATTGGTTAGTTGTATCTGTTCTTTGAACATGGATGGCGCTGCCGATTCTAAGTAGTTCTTGTGCTCTAAAAGACTTGCCTCATAAGAGAAAAAAATGACCTGCGGGAACTCACTCTCCTGCGCTAGTTAATCAGATGCCATCCAAGTCGCCACCAATCATGAATCATGATGGGGAGATTGGTCATCTTCTAGCTTACTCTGCTAGAACTACTATAACTTCCACGGCTGCTACTAAGCTAATAAGATCGAGGGACAAAGTGGAAGATGCCTCTCACAATGGATAGGATTACTGTATTTATTATATTTGACTCTTCTATTTTATAATATAGGGGGTTGGGGCAGGTTGAAGGGGGTCTTAGCTCATATGAAGCTCACTAGCTCATTTTGATCTTGCTTTATTCTCTACCAATTTGTATAGATACCATCTTGTTTTTGTTATATATGAAATTTTCATGTATTATATTGTGACCAGTAGATTAATGAAGTAGACCTTGAATTATATTAAACTTTTTCATAAAGTTATTAGATATATTGTTAGACTATATATACATCAGTACTAAGAGACTCTTTGTTGTCCAATGTAAGCCTTCCATTGATAAAATGCTAGGAAGGATCACTAATTGGTCCTCTAGATTCTTATCATACGCTAGAAGGACTCAACTCATCAAGAGTGTTTTATTTGCTATACAAATCTATTGGTCTCAAATTTTTGCCCTTCCCAAAAGGATCATACAAGTCTCTTGGATGGTGCAAAGGATCTTAAAGGCACAACTATACATCATAGAGGCTGGCATACACAAAGATGAAGTATTGATCATGAGGTCTTATTCTATTAGTTCAATATATAAGAAAATGAGAGGAGAATCAAATAAGGTGGGCTGGAGGAAGCTCGTATGGTCTAATTATGGAGCTCCAAAGTGGAAATTTATTTATCTTGTTTTTGGCTCTGCATAGAAGACTACTTACCAAAGCCAGGCTAGCAAATTAGGGATGTGTTGAATCTGATACTTGTCCATTGAGTGATCAAGCTGCTGTGGAGAATATTGATCATCTGTTTTTTATGATCTGTAATTCTTGCTTGGTAAATAAAATGTTTACTTACCAAAACATGATTATCATAATCAATCTAGAAATGTGTTCTAGTTAAAGTGATTGTTGCACAATAATTAAATCGAGTGAATAAAGTTTATGTTCATTTTACTATATTTTCACTCATTAAAAATTATCTGATTTTAATATATGAATTAAGTGGGAGAATGTTGGAATATCACGTTTTTAGAGACTTTAATGTAGCTTGAATATTTTATAATTAAATATTTACCTTTTTAATTTTCTTTCAGACTATGCATACTTTATTAATTTCGAGTCCTTAAAAAAATTATATTTAACTAGTAGTACCTAGGGTTTACCCAAAAATTCCTAGCCTATATATAAATATATATGTAACTCCATTAAACTGTCTCACACTGAAATAAACATAGGCTAAAAAGTTCATAAGCTCTTGCTACAAGTCGATCTTCTTTCAAATTATTTGTCTGCGACACTTGAACAACTATGAATGAAGGTGCATTTCTATTTATTTTTTCCAGCTGAATTTTGACTCTAAATTTGTGTTGAAATTCAACAAATAATGCTTGTAGTGTTTTATTTGTGTGAATGTACACAATTTTTCTGATACTTTTTTTCTTAATTGTTAAAATTATAGGTTTAGTAGTTTTTTTTTTTTTTAAATGGAACTTGAATTTCGAATTGAATTATAACGTCATAGTTCTCTATCATTTCAGGATGATCTGTTGAAATATTTAATTTTCTATTTTATCATGAAAATTCATAGATCTATTCCAATTCTAGTCTTTCAAGTTGGGTTTATCATGAAAATTCATAGATCTGTTCAATTATAGTCATTCAAGTTAGGTTATACAATGATTTTCCTAAATCCATTATTGAATTGATAATAGAATCTATATAAAGATAATATCCATATAAGAAAATATTTTTAAAAATTTGTTGTACAAGTCAAATTTGAAATCAAACGTAAAACTTATGTTACTGCAGTAGTCAAAAGCTTGGAATAAAAAATATTTATTGGACCAAAACATAAAAAAAAAATTGGGGTTAAATTTGAATTGTAAGGTTCAAATATTTTAATAAATTTGAATTATAAAATAATATTGAAAATGTGCCTTTAATTACTAGAGTAACCACAGATGAAGAAAAGGTGCTCAATGGTCTCATTCTAAGGACAAAAATTGATTCAGCAAGACATACATCTTCCTGAGGCACACCTAAGTACCTGAGTGAAACTTAAATTTAGGACGGGTCATTAGGCTCTTCAATAATCGTGAGAAGTACTCCATTATTCCGTGTATGAATTTTGTTGGAAAATTTAGATCTGTCATTACTTGCTTAACAAAGATCCATGCTAGGGAATAATAGGCTTAAAAAAAGATTATTATTTCTTCAAAATATACCATGAATAAGAGCTAACTTAGTTCCAAAGTAATTAACTCTAACGTATCTACAAAAGTAAATAAATATACACTTATGGGTTGTTTGGTAGCTATTTAATGTTATACAAGTATTAATAATGTAGGAATTAATTAAGGAAAAGAACACATGTATTCAAAAAGAGAAACTATTTACACTTATTGGGTTGAATCCAATTTAAATAAATACTTTATATAATAAATAATTTTCCCAACTAATATATGGGAATCTATGCACTATTTCATGTAAACATTAATTAAGTAAGAATTATTTCATTTTTTATTTTACATTAAATAATATATAAATTTCCTTATAATTTATACCTATATTAATTACACTGATTTCTAAATAGTCAATAAAACATCATATTAATTTTATACATTAATAACGTATTTCCTAAATATCATATAAATTATAAAAAAAAGTTAATATATGAATAACTCTTATTCGATTATCAAACGTCCCTTGCAATAATATATTAGTAAAATATACTTTTAACAAAAATATTACTTATTTCATTTATAAATTGGGAAAGGTAATCCACTCCGCAACTTCAATTCTTCTGTCTCTTCACTCTACAGACCTTCCAAAACCCTTGTCATCCACCGCCATCCACGGCGGCGTACTCCTCATTTCTCTGTCATCCCCCGACGAATCAACAATGGCATCTACACCAGTGTCAGAACTCTTCGATGGACCAGTCCTGAGTGTGATCAACAAGCGTCTCCGTGCTCTTCGCAAGAAACACATGCGCATTCTCCAAATGGAAGAATCACGCATGAAAGGAAAAACTCTCAACAAGGAACAAGAAGAAACTCTCCGCTCCAAATCTGCAGTTATTGCTGCCATTGATGAGTTCGAGAAGCTTCGTCAGCCACTCACTGCCGATGTGGTTGAAGAGTTTCTTCTTGTTCCTTGTTGAGAGTTTTTCCTTTCGTGCGGGATTCTTCCATTTGGAGAATGCGGCTGTGTTTCTTGCGAAGAGCACGGAGACGTTTGTTGATCACACTCAGGACTGGTCCATCAAAGAGTTCTGACACCGGTGTAGATGCCATTGCTGGTTCGTCGGGGAATGACAGAGAAATGAGGAGTACGCCGCCGTGGATGGCGGTGGATGACAAGGGTTTTGGAAGGTCTGTAGAGTGAAGAGACAGAAGAATTGAGGCTACAGAGTGGATTACCTTTCCCAATTTATAAATGAAATAAGTAATATTTTTGTCAAAAGTATATTTTACTAATATATTATTGCAAGGGACGTTTGATAATAGAATAAGAGTTATTCATATATTAATTTTGCTTTATAATGTATATGATATTTAGTTGATAAATAGGAAATACGTTATTAATGTATAAAATTAATGTGAAGTTTTATTGATTATTTAGAAATGAGAAAAGACATAAAGTCACCATTAAAGTTGTCCCGTATTTGCATAAAGACACCTTAACTTCGGAAGTGTCCTATCACCCCACAGAACTATTTAATATATTTGTAAATGGGTCATTTTGACGCATTCCCTCGTTTGTGTTGTCGCGTGTGATGCTCACTCCTGCGATAGAATTCAACCCGATCATATTCTTTTGAAGAAAAGTTGTTTTCTCCTTTCTTTTCTTATTTCACACCTTTCCCTAAAATCTGAAGAAATAGAAAAGTTTGCTCGTCGTTTTGGTGTTGATAATCTCGTTGTTTATATTTCTTGGTGAAGATTCTTAGAGGGACAAGGAATTGAAGGTCTAACAGGTTAGGGCTCTACATCATAAAGATTTTTTTTTCGATTATTATGATTTTAGGCATTATTATAGTGTAAAGAGTGTTGGAATCGACCTACTATAGTCGACATTCTTACGATTTTATAGTTTTTTGTTGTGTTATTGAGTAATTGCTATTGTTAGGGCTTTGTGTTATCGACTTAGTGCGGCTGTTAGTGATTAGGGTTCTGTGTTATCGACTTAGTGCGACTATTAGTGATTGTATTTTAGGTTATGGTTTGATGTTAGTTAGAATCTTATTATTTTTCTCTTATACATTTGTAGACTTCAATTTGTACATTATCGACTTGTTTACAAGTCTTTTGTTATGTTAGTGATGGGCCTAAATGTTAGTCTTTTGTTAGTGCTTTTACTACTATTGTTAGTCAGTGTTTTTGCTACTGTTGTTTGTTAGTGATTATGTTTGTTGTGTACAGCTTGTTAGAGTTTTTTCTTCAAATGTGTGTTCGAATTGTGTTTGTCTTTTTTTACATGCTTTTTCAGGATTGTAACATCCCACAACTAGAAAGACCTAGAATTAGAAAGAGTCATTTTTGAAAATAATGAAAATTTGGAAATTAGACAAAAGCTAAGTTAAGAATGAGTTTTGGGTCAACTTCAAATGATCATAACTCCTAGCTCATGATGAGTTAGGTGTGCTACAAGATACCGTAGGAAAGATCTTTGAATTATCTTTCCAACACCGAGTTTTTTCAGTTTCGAGTTCGTATGAGTGAGATATGTCCATTTGAAGTTGGGTTGTCTAGTTAAGGAAAGTCAAAACCAGATTTTAGAAGGGTATTGTGGTCTTTTCACCACTCAATTAATTAATTTCGTTTTTGGTAATTAAGTTGGGGTCTAAACTGATTGGATTCAGTTTACGCTTTTGAAATTAGAGTTAGGGTTTTGAGAGAAGAGAAAAGAAGAGGGAAAAAAAGAAGGAGAAGTAAGGAAATCGTCAAGTTCCTGAAGCTAAGATCGTGGATTTCGTCTAGGGGTGATCCCCACGAGGTATGTGAGATCACATAGTGTTGGGTTAATTCACCCACGCGCCAATCATGATTTATTTCAGTGTATTGTCGTTCTTGAGATTAGAGAAATTGAGTTCTTGATGAATATTGTTGAAAGTTTTGTTTGAATCTTGATTGATGAGTTGTTGAGGAGTTATTGATGTAGTTTCATGAGATTAGAGGTTGTTTTTTAGTAGATTCTTGCATATTTTGGTTATGTATTCGAATCTAAGTGTTTGGGGAAAGAACCAATCAAAACTAGAGGTTTTAGAGTTGAAAAACGACCAAGAAAAATTGGAGTTTTCTGGGCAAGGGTCTGGGGCGCCGCGCCAGCCAGAGCGCCCCATTTTGTGTTCTGAAATTTTGCCCTTGGGGTGCCGCGCCAGCCAACGCACACCAACTTCAACTCTAAAGTTTTGGGTTTGGAGCCCCGCGCCACTTAGTGCACCAGGGACGCTAGGTCTTCTACTTCTTCCCACATCTTTCTGTACTAGTTCCCTTGAAATGTACCTATGTCTCTTAGTTGATTCCTACACTCTAAGGTACGTCTAAAGAACATGACATCATCAATAACATGAGATCATGAGCCTTGAATCATAATTCAATTCAAGAAAATTTAAGAGTCAAATCAAGAGAAGTTCATAGGATTTTCCAAAAGTTTTTTTCAAACATTGTAACTTTGTTTTAAGACTTGAGTTTTGAGTTTAGTAAAAAAGTAAGGATTGAAGTTCATTTCTTCAAAAGAGTATATCGGGACTATGTATTCCCAAAGAGTAAAATATTTTCACATTTAAACAAGAAAGGAAACCTTGATTTCTAAAGAGCCTTTGAGCTAGTTTTCAGTAAAGAGTAAATGCTTTCACAATTAAGCAAGAGAGGAAACCTTGATTTCCAAGAGAGCCTCTGAGCTAAGTTTTGAGCAATTATCTCAAACCATAGAGTTATGTTTTTAAACATATTGAGCTAGTATATTTTGGGAGTATTATTGAGCACCGATATGGGGGAGAGTTTAGACAATTCCCAGCCCCCATAAACCATGTAGCCATCATGGGTTGAAAAATGTCATACTTTTTAGATGATTCCTTAGTGCTTTTTAGCATAACTTAGTGGATCCACTTAGTAGTCAGATTCTATACCCTCGACAAGGTATATGACGGCCCTGGCAGCATGATGCAAAATATTGTATCATCACAATAGCTCTTAAGTGATGGTTGTCGGTTAGAAAAACTCCCACATAAGTATTTTGTATTCTTATATACACAGATTTAATTGTATTTTTGTATACATTCAGAGTTTACATTGTATCCTTGCATACATACAGAGTTACTATTGTATTTCTAAATACACAGAGTTGTTATCCATGTTTTAAAAAGCTTTTCTTGATATTTCACTTGTTTATACTGCTTTATATTGAAATGAGTTCAGTTCAGTTGAGTTGAGTTGAGACAAGGTTTGTTCTTCAATTCCTTTCAAGCATATGTCTTGTTTTAGAATTCCCCTCGCATGCTTGTACATTCAATGTACTGATGCCATTTGGCCTGCATCTTTTAATGATGCAGATACATGTAACCAGGACCAGGGTGAAGATGATGAAAAGAATTGGTGATTTGAGAGAGTTCTCAAACACTTGGATCACTGATATATCTCCTATGTCTTTGAAGATTTTGCAAGAAAATATTAAAAATTCTATGCAATGTAACTTGACTTGAAATGGAGAAAGAGGTTTTGAGATTAAACACCATGGATTTACACATACTGTGTACATTGTTAGTAGGAGTTGTAGTTGTAGATCATGGAAGCTCAGGGGCATTCCTTGTCCTCATGGTGTTGCTGCCCTTCATTACAAGGAGTTGGAACCAATCAATTATGTGGCTAGTTGTTATAGCAAGGAAATCTACCTCAGCACATATGTCCATTTTATTCAGCCAATGAATAACATGAAAATGTGGCCAATATCAAATAATCCAATTGTAAAGCCACCAAAGATCAAGAAGATGCCTGGAAGACCAAGTAAGGTTAGAAGAAAGGAAGAAAATGAAAGCACACAAACTGAAAAGCTTAGCAAAAAATGTGATGTTATGAATTGTAGCAAATGTGGTACACAAGGATACAATAAAAGAGGATGTCCTACAAGAAACCAAGCTAGTCCATGTCAATCAACTGAATCACCTTCTCAGGCAAGAGGTACTGGTCCAAGTCAGTCAGTTGAACCATCTTCTCAGACACAGGTACTTTTATTTGTTACTTTCAAATGTAAGTTATATGTACATGTATAAGTATTGATATATCAATATACATGCTACTGAAAGAGCAGCAGGAGGCAGAGCAAGGGGTAGTAGTTCAACTCAATCACCTAGAGCTTCTTCACAGGCCACCACAAACAATGAAAATGGTAGAGAAAGAGGCACATGAACTAGTACAAACACAGAGGTAATATATCTAATTATTCTATCATTTATAGACGATATAAATATGATTTAATATTTTGGTTTTAAAGTACATACTATAAATGGTAGAGGGAGAGGTAGAGGTAGCGGAGCAGGAACAAGTAGATGAAGAGGAATGCCTCAAGAAAGAAATGTGAATAGAGGACTAGGTAGAGGAAGAGGAATGACTCAACATAGTAAAACTAGTTCTGAAGCAACCTGCAGTGGAAAAGGCCTAGAAAGAGGGAAGAGACCAGTAGAACATGAGGACACCAGTGGAGGACAAATGAGGCCTTTTAAAAGGCCAAGAATGGTAGGTGTTGGCATATACCAAGCTGAAGATGAATTTACAACTCTTAATGTAAGTTTACAATTGTCAATGCAAGCCTAAATATCGTTTGATTTGAATGTGTATTTATTTGACTAAGCAGCCTAGATTGTCAAGTAGAAGAGTCATCAATACTGGTACAAAAGTGACAAAGAGGGTTGATGTTGTTACTGGTGATATTGGCTACACACCAGTACGTGGATTCAAATGGAAGGGGAAGACAACTATTACCAGTAGCAACCTAGAAAGAATGAGGGCTGAAAAAGCTATCCAAACTAGGTTTGCAACTACTGCTACTGCTACTGCTAATAGCCAAAGCCACACAAGTTCAAGTAGGAAGACTCATGTGCCATGGAAGTAGGGCATTTTGATGTTGTCTTGTTCATTTTGACAAACAAATTTTAATTATGTATATTTTGGTGTTGTTTTTGGCTGGAATCAAACTCAATTTTACATGTAACCAAACAAAACTTGAATGATTATGTTGCAATGAAGTCCTCTTTTTTTATCAGTTTTTTTGTTGCCTTTTTATTTGTAGTTGAACATATTTGTGAAGTTTCTCAAATGGTTACCACAATAATATAGACAACCAAATACATTAACAACTTGTTCAAATCATAATTTGTTCAACAACAAAGACAAACAAAAACTTGAGCATTCAACAACTTCCATCCTTCAAGTTACACACTCCTACAACTAGCAAGATCAAGATAATTAGCTTCTAGTTACACACACCTATAACTTCAAAAACTTGACGTAACTAAAGATGTCTATGACAATTTTGGTTGCACACACCTACAACTTCCATCCTTCACATTCTTGGTTAGACTTAAAAAAAGAAAACACACAATAACGATCAAGACAATTAGCTTCAAGTTACAACATTTGCTCTTTTTTTCTCCTTCATCACGACTTGGTTACTTTCAACACGACTTTCATAGCATGTCAATGCTTCTTCCAACTCCTTAATTCTCTTTGCCAATCTCGGAATAACGTACTTGGATCGTATATCAATATCTTCACGATCCCTCTATCTAGAGAAGTTGCACGCATCCTCCTAAAATACGCAAAGCACAAATTAAAGAAAAATACATAAGAAAAAGATCTCCAGAAAAGAATTAGAAAATATACACGATAGCGTGGACAAGATCAAAATATTCAAGCTTAATTATTTTCCGACCATGAAGTTTGCATTGATAGTAAGTTATCATGTTTGCATCGCAATTTCACTCGCAACATCAGATCATTCTCATCATTACAAATACGATTCAACATTGCATTTGACATTTTCAGTCGAAACCTAATCACAAAATTATGAAGAAATTAAATCATAAAAAACTTCAAATTAACGCTTTCTACTGGAAATTAAAAGATAAAATGAATTACTACCTTATTTTCTTGGGAAAGATGATGAATTCGTCAAACAAAGAGCACCAACGTTGATCTTGCTATGAAAAAAATAGGGAATCAAAAAATTAGGACTATCAACGGCTATTTTGGATTTAAATTTGGCGAAGATGATATAAAGTGATTAAATAATTAATAATAAAGAAAGAAAATGACACGTGACACTTTTAAACTGGTTTATGGCAGTGAAAGCACTGCATGACGCGCCTCATGTGCGTGGTAACAACCCAGGCGAGGAAATGGGTCAAAATGGTCCATTTACAAAGATATTAAAAACTTTTGTGGGGTGATAGGATACTGCTAAAGTTAAGGTGTCTTTATGCAAATACGAGATAACTTTAATGATGACTTAATGTCTTTTCTTTTTAGAAATCAGTGTAATTAATATAGGTATAAATTTTATTTTACTTTTAAATTAAAGATTGGGCAAGGCCCATTTATTAAAAGAAAAACTAAGACAACTAGGCAGCTTGGGTCCAAAAGTAATGCAAAATAAAAAATGAAAATTTAGATCTGTCATTACTTGCTTGACAAAGATCCATTCTAGGGAATAATAGGCTTAAAAAAGATTATTATTTCTTCAAAATATACCATGAATAAGAGCTAACTTAGTTCCAAAGTAATTAACTCTAAGGTATCTACAAAAGTAAATAAATATACACTTATGGGTTGTTTGGTAGCTATTTAATGTTATACAAGTATTAATAATGTAGGAATTAATTAAGGAAAAGAATACATGTATTCAAAAAGAGAAACTATTTACAAGTGACAACCCTTTACTTCCATACTCATGTTTTTAACTATTAGGGGTCGTTTGGTACAAAGATTAATAACGCAGGGATTAGTAATGCAGGGATTAGTAGTGCATGGATTAGTAATGCAGGGTATATTTTTATCAAGTGTTTGGTTCATTGTTTCCCCCCTCATCTTGTGTTTGGATTAAAACTCTATAAAAAGTTTCTTTTCAATTATACCCTTGAACTATAATGTAATTGGGTCAAGGTATATAATTATCGGACAATATTAATTTTTTATGGTCTTCTAACTAGTTATGAGAAGAACAATTTTGTTGTCATAGTTGCTATTTTTTCACTTGAATTATTTGAGGATAAATAATTGTCATCTTAATAAATTGATCACTCACAAAATGTCATTATATTTTTCAATTTAAAAAAGATAAACCATCTACTTTTAAAATCGAAAAGACCGTCAACAATGGTAAAATTGAATAAACCGTCCACATTTACACATAAAAATTGCAAGTTGTAATTTTAATATATATGTATGTAATCTTTTAAATCGTTCAAAATACAAATAATTAGAAAACCGCACAAATATATATATGTATACTAGATAACTAAATGTCCGTGCTATGCACGGGCCCAACGTGTATGATTTTGAAAGAACAATTACTGATTTTGTAGTTCGATTATCACAAACAAATATCGTTGCCATACAATAAAAACAATGGAATAATGTATAGCAATATGTCAAACTATTTTTATAAATACATAAAAGTTCCAGAAGTACAAATGTTATGATAAATACATGGTTAGAATTTTTCTTAGGCTCAATTATGATGCTCCATAATAGAATTTGAGATCAAGGAGAGAGAGCTAGACGATCACTTGCAAGAGAGCAAGCCGCAGATCTTAAACTGCTATAAGTTCTATTACAATAACTTCATAGTAGTAAAACAGAGAATTATTGAAGTCATACTCTTCATCTTCAGAAATAGCTCATCATTTCATAGATTTCAGCGGTAGTTCAATTGGGTATTTGCTTAGCCAAACTACAAAGGGACGTTCTCATAGGGGAGTTTACATATCCATTGCCAGATGAAAATTAGAATTTACTACTTCAAGGCCTATATATGCGGGGAGGTGTAATAATATTTTAAAAATAACATAAATGTACAGAAAAATTCAAACTAACTAAAACTCCAACGTCTTCAAAGCAGAAGTACCTCTATGACCAAAGCAAGAGCTTCTGAATTACTATTGTTTTCGCATTAGCTTTTTTTCCCAACTTTTTTCTCTCCAGCTTATAGTAAAAAATACAAATCTGTATCAGTGTACTGCAAGATGCAAAGTATTTCTTTAGTTATTATCCTTACAACATAAATATATACTCAAACACATACTATATATTCAAAGTAATCAAAGTAAACACAAAAAGCTTAATGGAGGTAAAACAACTTGAAACTCAAAAAATAATCCATGCTTGAAGTATGTATATCATGCCCATTCTCATCTAATGGTGTCCAACCATCAAACACAAAATAGTCTCTTGCTCCATGAGCTTGTTGCTACATGCCGTGAATTTAAACTCCCACCCTCCCTCATGCGGACAAGATAATAAGAAGAAGACAAGAAGAAGAAGACAAAAAGATAAGGAAGGAAAAGTTATGTAAGTAAAATAATCAAATAGTACGTAGATAAGATGTAAAAAAATTAATAAACTATGGTGTGAATAGTAGTGTGTCATAAAGTAGGTGTGGTAGGTGGTGTGTATAATGACAAGTGAAAGGTGGGCTCTATTTTCATAAGACCTCAAAGGCTATTGTGAGCACAAACAAATTCATTGTACAAGTTTCTTTGGATTGCACCACAATTTAGGCTTCTGGAATACATCAAACTATGGTGATTGTGTGATTATTGATTAGCTGGACTCTGAAATATACCTGAAGATCCCTCATTTAAAGATAAAAGAATGCATTCTCTATCTGCCGAATGGGAAGACGTTTCCATAGGACTATATTATGCATGAAGACATATTAGAAAAAAGTGAGTATTGGTGACAATCATATATTTTTTTCAGGTGAATCACGTGTAAAAATAGAGATTTCTGAATTACTCGGTTGAGAAAGATGATCACTGGACAATATAATTGTTAAATGATAACTTGCCATGGACAAGATTGAGATTAGAAAAACCACCAACGCCATGCATTTGGTATGGAGTCAAAATTTACATTTTTGTTGTTTAATCAGCTGATACAACTATGTAAAACCTCTTTTATTTACATTAATGTTTATCTAATATTTTATGACACTCACATTCATCACAAAAAAAGTGATCCCTAATCCAAGTTTATGAGAAGAAAATGTATGTCGGGGGAGAAAGTGGACTTAACATACATATGTACTCATTGAATAATATAAACTTCAATACACAATACTACTTAAAATTTCAGATTATTAACATTACCAGTTTTTTTTTTTTAAATCTCAGATTATATATGTTCAGTACTTCAGTTAACATATACCTATGATAAATCTTTTATATATGATAAAGAACAAATAAATATCATCTTTTTCTCAAACAATAGAAAGAAGTGAGACAATGGTCATTAATATTCAATAGACGTGAAATTATCGAGTTGCAACTCAGATGCAAGTTTTCAAAAACTTCATGATGAAATTAGTATAACAGCACAAGATATAGAAGGCAAAGCAGCAACCAAAAGAGGCATAACTAAGCTACTAACCAAGAAACCCAGGGCCACCATGATCGCTATAATATATGGAAATATGATTGCCTTGACCACTATTCACCACCTTGCCGACACCTAGTAAGAGCAGTTTTGTTGCTAAGGAGAACAGCTAAAAAGTTGTCCACATTAACATCATCTCTAGTGTAATCCTGCTTCAAGAGATAGCACATGATACAAGAGTATAGTTTAGATATATACTAAACGATCAAGAAAAAAACTTACCTTAGGAACTCCTTCGTAAACATCCTGACCCGCAGGACTATTGATGATAACTCCTGGTCTTGGGCTCTCTTCACTGTAAGCAATGTCATCATACATGAAGACAATAATATTTTCGTCTTTGAGACCACCTTTTCTCAACAGCTGGTATGCATGACATACATCAGCCTGATAAGAGAGTCTAGGTCGACAAGGCTTATCAGTAAACGTATGAGAAAAGAAAAAATAATAAACACACTCCACAACAGTTAATCTATTAGAAGGAGGAAAATGTTTTCTTAGTAAAACTTTTTACAAATTGATTTGTTTTTAACTGGTTGACTGTCTTAATGAATGAGTTTCACAAGCTCGGAAAGCTACTGTAGATTAAGCTAGCATTTGAACATAGATTTTGGGAGTAATTTTTGAAAATGTATCTTCAAGTATTGTTTGGCCATGAAATTTGATCAAAATCTGATCTTAAATTTCAGAGGCATAGTTAATAAAAACTTATTACATAAAACAACAGAAGAAGATGTGTCTACTACATACCAACTGCTTGTTTGGTACATCAGGACATGTCACATAACATCGTGTTGTCATCAAGACAGGAAATTACTATATGTATGAGAATGTATATAGAAAAAATTCCATGTCAAAATAAATAGAAGTGTAGATAGTTTACCTAGTATTTGATCTATTCAAATAGTAGAAAGTTTTTTCAACCACTACATTTTCTACCACCAAATCAAATAGAAGTGTAGATAGTTTACCTAGTATTTGATCTATTCAAATAGAAGAAAGTTCTTTCAACCACTACATTTTCTACCACCAAATCATAGTCTAAGTATCAGTTTTGGATCTGTACCCCCAAATCATGAAAATTAAGATCACGAAGAATCGGACCTCTAAATTCATATCAATATCGAACAATCGCACCCAAATCCAAACAACTTAGGTTGAAAGCAAAAGAGTTTTGTCCTAATGTATCTTGCAGACTACAGAAAATACTTTGTATTTCGTTTTAGCATAAAAAAACAAAGAAAACAGCACACAAACGAAAATATATAAAACACACATTTAGACTAACAAAGAGAGGATGAGCAGTAATCTTAACTGAGTAATATTTTTTACCTCAAGCTTCTTAATTTTTTCCTTCATCAACAATCATAGTGAGAATTACCTTAGGCACAAGAATACGTTGAGGCACAAGATATACAAAAAGACCTTCAACTGATGCAGAAAATTGATAGGGAACTATACTTCCTCAAGAAGTTCAAAGTCTGAGAAGGTTGTTTGCTGGATGTTTAATAATCCTTCCTTCTTCAAATTCCTGAAAATCATAGAAAAGGGTATACAACAGACTTCACCAACTACCTTATCTCAACCTTTTAGTGTCAACAAGGCAACATTCATGCTAGTTGTTGGTGCTTAACAATAAGCACATCTCATGAAATGAAATTTTTTGTTTTAATAAGACTGAAAAATGTCGGCAGGATGAAAAAATACAAAATACAAGCATGCATAAACTTTTCACTAAGAATTTGTATATTCTTCCTCCTAAGAAGTAAGACCGAATTCAATTTAATGCTCTTTGCTCTATAATAACACCAACTTAGAATAATCTATCATATATGTCTAAACCTACCGATGGTAAAAGACTTGTCTTGTCACCTAGCGCTGCCTCTTGTTAGATTCAGTTTCGAATGTTATCAGTTAAACCTATCGATTATTGACTTATAAATATACTAAACAGATAAATGAACCAATAAGATATTGGTCACAGCATATCAATTAGTTGATCATCATTCATTAATGGCAGCTCGGTTATAAGTTCAACAGTATGGGCTGTAATACTTTTTCTTCATATATTTGGATATCTAGAAATCATGATCCTGCCTAGAATAAACTACACCAACTCTTTTGAATTAATGGTCCAAGTTTGATAGCATAGCTACCTCCACATGCTTTTGACATTGAAGTTACTAAATAATTAGTTTAATATCAATCTTAATCATAGACTCTTAATCACCTCACTTCTTGTCAAATAAGGTCATCAAATTTCCATTCAACGATCAACTCTGTGGTATAGTTGTATTGAAAATAAAAAGAAAAGGAACCAAACACCCTAATCCAAGTCAATGTTCAATAATACTTGCAGCTTATTATTGCCTCTCTTTCTTCATGTCAAGCATCAAACTGATCAATTTATGTTGTCCAAGCCTTTCTTTATATGTTTCTCTGTAATCTCTCTCTAGTATATAGCAAATTTGCATTAATTGACATGTTGTAAAAGACAAATTCAAGGCTTACATATCAGTGACGAATTGAGTAGCCTCGGTAGGTATTTAAGAAGCCAATGCAAACAATGTTGTGAAGTATATTGCACAAATAAGATAATCAACAATCAATCCAGCAGCAACAACTGATGGTGATGTCTGCAAAGCTTGGAGATATATAGCCACATAGTTGACAGCTGAAAGAGAGTCGGTAATCAGTTCAGCCATTAATAAACGAATTAACAAAATGTCAAATTGTAGATAACTCAATATTGTAACATAATTATTTTACATAGCAAAACAAGAACCATTACAATTACAGATTAAGACATCATTAAATGACATCAAGTTTGTTATATTTACAACGACTTCTTTATTCGTAATGTTCTCCATTAGCTACGTCGACTAATATAAAAGGCTGTCACAGAGAAACTTTCATGATGAAATAGAATTTTCTTTAATGTCGATACAATGGGTCTTTGTTGTTAAAGAGGCAACAAGATATTATAAAAGTCTTTATCAATCAAGAGGTTAGAATATTTCTAATACAAGCAATGCAAGGCTACCAAATTTACATCGAGAATCATTTCTGAATCAAATATAAAGATCCAAAGTTGAAACAGATATCATCTTTATATAGTACAATGTTACCAACTTAGTTACTAAAACACATGAATGCTTAAGAACATAAGTATTTTTTTTCTATTTCAGCCATGATAAATATTAACAGAAAATAACTAATCAGAAGTTATTCAGTTACACCAAAGTAGAATCGCCTCTACTGACAAGTGGCATGGAAAATATGATTTATTGAATTCGAGCAGGAAGAGGGAAAAAACCCGAAATCAGGAATACTTACCTGTTACTAATAAAGTTTCTGTTGAAAGCATAGCCAAAAATGTAATGCCTAAGCATTTCTCCAAAGTGATAATAGTATGACTTACAATGTTATAATCCACTTCTTGCAATGACTAAATTTGTGATAAATTTTAAAATTTGACTGGAATAGATACAAAAAGTTGACTCTTGTTCGTAGTTATTTATCCTGATAGCATCTCATGAGTTAACAAATTTCGAAGTATTCACAGAAGTGTAAACAAGCTTTTTTCAAAATCATTACCTAAGCTGCCAAGGGACATGGCAACGCGGGACCTTCTCGCATTCGATGACACCTTCTTCATTCTCTAGAGCCACTCTGTTTTCCACATTTGCATGTGAAGTAGAACTCCATGATCATTTGGAATGGAGAAACGAAAATGTGATCATATAACAAATCACCACCCGTAAAAATAAAAAATGAATATTCGACAAAAAAACCCCAATATTTTCCACATCAAACACATAGTAACATACTTTTATTATAATGTTTTTTACTATAGAATTAAGCTAGGTGTACCTGTAGTATAATCATTTCTCTGAGGAATTAATATTGGTTTTTGGTATGAAGCTCCATCAACTTCCCATGTCTTCAAAGTAAATGAAAATTTTCACACCTGCGAGTAATAAATTGAAAAAGAAACACTAAATTTCAATAACCAAGAACAAAGGGAAAACAAATTTTGAAATAAAAATCCATAAATAGGAGAAGATGGAGGGAGGAGGAGAGTAAAACGACCAACAACTATTGAAATTTAAATCTTTTGTGTTAAGACTACAACCCAAGCACTAAATAAAGCATCAAAATTGAAACAAAAATCAAGTTAATCGAATGGAAAATCGACAAAAGGAGACCTGAATCAAAAAGGAATTAAGCATAAATAAATGGAAGAAGAAGAGGGAGGAAGTGTTATGGCTAGTTAGTTAGATATCGAAGTAAATCTTTTGTGTTTTACCTTGTTCACCATGGAAGAACTGATCAGGCAAGAGAGAGGAACGCAGAAGCTAAAAGAAATGCTATTGAGTATCGTGTCTGTCTGTCTGGATGTTTCTTTTAGTCTAGTCTAGATATATGAATATCATTTTGGAGCAAAACTAAATATCTAGCTGATGATATTTTCGTCAAACTTTTATTTTGTCACTTGCTTAACTTCAAAACTTGAGATACAACCCTTGAACACTTAAAATATGACATACCACATCATTTTTAATTTATTACTCACCCTCTTTGTCTTTTCACGAATGTACGAATTAATTTAGACATTTAGAAAAGTCGGAGTGTTACAAAATCAGTGTATTTTTCTGTTTATCTCGAATTGGTTTATGTATTAACTCTTTTCCTTTGCTTCGTTTGCATGTGAAAACTCCTTTTGAGTCCATGATGGACTATTTCTCCTCTCTTGTGCACGTTTAATTGAGCCATAGACTCAATTCTTCTTTATCGAGTCAACCTCATCCATCATCCATCATCAGAACGAAAGAGAAGTAGACGAACAGGTCCTTAAAGGCAAAATGTTGGCTTGAAATTGAAACTTGAGCCTCCAAAGGCTCAAAAAGTGGGATGTATACACTAAGTATACACTGATATACAGACCAAAATGGCGAAATACACGGCTAAGGCGAAACATAAGTCTTGGAAGCTGAAATACAGGGTTACGTGCAGCAGCTTTGCTAAAAATATACATCATATACACTGATATACATCAGGTGTATACAAAAACGAAATTGAGTAAAAGCTCAAAGATTTTCAGCAAAATTGGCCCAAAAGGAGGCCCAAATTCATTTCTCCTGCCATTATTTAATTGTCTTTATTTATTGTTTGTTTTTCTTATCATTAACTCTAACTTTAAAATTGTTAGTTAACTTAATTAAATTCCCAAAAGATGAACTATATTCTTTATGTTAGATTTTAATAAAATTTCAATTTTATCAACTCTTGTATTTTTTTTACATATTTAAATATGTTTTTAGTTAAAACTTTCATTTGTCTTTAATTAGTTTAAAATGATTTCTTGGTTTATCGACTAAATTAGTTCAAATTTTTATGAGTCAAATAAATTTTAATTAATCTAGTTTGTTAAAATTCTATTCACTTGCTTTTTTAATTCAAATGTTTCATTTTTGGGTCTCTTTCTCAAAAAAAAAATGCGTCATTTATTTAATTATTTTCTCAAAATTAATCGAATATTGTGAGTTATTACTTTTTTATGTTAAATCATTATTTTCCTAAAAATAGTCAAATATATTTTAGTCAAGTCGCAGGTCAACCGCATGTTAGCGGGCACTTCGAATGCTTAAACCCTTCTCGAAGTGTAAATTGAACCCCGAACCCCTTTTGGTATTTTCAAATGATTTTTTCTGTTTAAATCTTTGAAAATTACAAGTTTTCTTAATTTCTTTAAAAAATTAAGTGGCGACTCTTTTCTAAGTATTTTTCTCAAATTGTTTTATACTTAGAACATTTCAAAAAGTGATTTTT